>LZPO01087291.1:166088-179168 GCA_001675575.1 Neotoma lepida | reverse complement strand
ATCTTTTTAATAATAAAAAAAAGACACGATAAAATCTATATTGGCCTTCATCTGCTTCAGTCAATGGTCATTCCAGTCAAATTAAGAATATCATTTCTCTTCTTTGATGTGGTAACATTAACAATGTCTCAGGATGGACCTCACTATGGCTCCCATTAGTCTGNCGTTCTTTCCACACTAGTATGCCCTACCTCTCTATCCAGATAAACCTTATCTATCCTTTATAGTCCAGCTTAGTTTACCCTCCATCCCCAAATGTGTACACAGAACTTCTTTCTTTGAACTGATGCAGCATATGCAACTGAATCTCCAAATCTAGCATTTTTTCCCAGTTTTCCCTGATTACCAGATCATCCCTTTGAATTTACAAGACCACGAAAGAAGAAAGCAAGCTGTGAGTGGCTATATTTTCTACTGCTTCCTCCTGGCACAGAACAATGAACTGTNTCACTGTTAGACACTCATCTGGAAATGGCTCTTACCCAGTGGGCATTATCAGACAAGTTTAACTGAGGCAGGAAAGATCCACCCTGAATGTAGGCACCACCTACCAGAAGGNTAGGGTTCAGACGGCATAGAAAGGAGAAAGGGAGGGACACTGGCATTCACCACTGCCCTAGAATCCTAATATCACAACTTCCTCACCATGGTAGAATATACTGTCAAATTGGGAGCCAAAATACACTCTTCGGTGCTTGTGTCAGACACTTTGCTGCAATGGTAAAAACCACAAAGTAACTTACCTAACCTTGTGGTTCACAGACCTGTAAAACTGCTCTGTAGAATATNGAAGGCTCGGGAGCTGCAGGCTAGAGAAGCCCAAGAATGCTATGAGCAGCACTGAATGGGCCATTCAGAACTTCTGAAGACCAGAATGCCTGCAGAAATACAGGCAGTAAAGGTCAGGCTCTGGAGAGGTTTCTGAGATGAACAGGACTCTATCAGGAACTGGGTTAGAGGCCATTCCTGTTGTGTTCTCCAAAGGGTCTGGCTGCATTCTAAAAACTTGAGTGAGGCGGAAAGCAACAAACTGCGTTATTCAGCAGAGCAATTTTCAAGCAGCAAAACCTTCAGACTGTGACCTAGTATTTGCTCACTCTATTTATTGAGGTTCATGTGAGACTTGTAGCAGAAATTAAAAAGTGTGCAGTTTAGCAAGGAAAAGAACTGGAGTATGGTGAAAGATTCAGACAAGATTGAAGGAGATAAAATAACGGTAAGAGATGAATTACTGTCATTAAAGAGAAATTTTGTGTTCTTTATGGGGTAACAGGAAAGATGTCCCGAGGGCAAGACTCCACCTACGGAAGGCACCAACTTTTAGAAATGCAAATTCATTTGAAGAGAGAGATCCAGAATTGAAAATTCCACGGACAGCCTCCCCTATTGAAGGGATTACCTGCTTATAAACAATTATATAGGAAAATTTATTTTCCTAGTTTTGCCTGCCACAGAACACAAAGGCCAAGGGAAGAGGAGTCCAGACTGTATCTTGCTTTGGCAGCAGAACTGGGGAACATCAGCCACAAGGCACTGGTTTTACAGGGATGTAAAATGCAAGAATTATGGGATCATGGTGGCTTACACCATGGTTGCAGGAAGCTGCTGAGGCCAGGCAAAGGTAGGTCCCTGCTTTGAAATACTGTTGCACACTGTGAAGATGATGTCTAAGCTTCAGTGAAGAACCCAGTTGTGTTGGACATGTCAGAACTATTGAATGCCCNCTGTGGACAGCTGCAGGCATGGTGGGGAGCCAGTCTAAGTGAGAAGCTATGGATGCTGCAGATGGCAGAAATGAGGGACTTGGTCCAGCCAAGTCGGCTAGAGCTCAGAGGATACTATCANAAGCCCCATATCTGGGCATGAAGCTGGGGATTTGNTGTTTTACCTGCTTCGTTTCCTGGTGCTTTTGTACAACCTTCCCTTTCTTTGCCTCTATTCCTCTTCTTTGGAATGTGTATATTTACACGATCCCACTGCATATTGGAATAAATGATAATGTAGTTTTAAGATGGTTTTATTTTACAAGGTCTCACAGTTAAGAAATTAACTTGGGTCTCATAAGACACATTGGACTTTTGGACAAAGCTAAAACTGTTAATATTTTGGGGATTCTTACAGATGAACTAAATGTCTTTTGTGTTATGCGATGGCCATGAGCCTTTGAAGACCATGAGTGTGGGTCTATGGTTTAAAAAGTATTTGATTGTCAAACTGACAAGGGATAGAGGTGTAATTGGGTTAATATTCACAATTAACATGGATAGATTTAAAATCACCTAGGAGGAATCACTTCTTGGTGTTTGGGCTGAAAATAAGATCAAGTGTAGAATCACCTAAGAGACAAGACCTGTGGGTAGGCCTATGAAAATGCTTCTGGAAGGGTTTAGCTGAGGGAGGAAGACCCATCCTTCTATGGGTGGTGCCATCCCAAGGGCTAGGAATGTAAACCGAATAAAATAAAGAAAGCAAGAAGAGTGGGAGCCTGCAAAATCATCTCCCTCTCCTGACTGACCAAGGATGCCACGGCTCCCCAGCCATGATGAACTACACTTTCTTATGCTGCTTTTGCTAGGGATTTTGTTACACCAAGAAGAGTGACAAATAGTTATTTCATACAAATTGGCTCCAATGAAATTTCACAAATAATTATACTACTGAACTCTTTCAGCGTCAGGAGGACAATGAGGGTACTTGGAAATATAAACAGTAGACATCCTGAAAACAATTCCTACAGAAACAATTACAAGGCGTGATGGTCATTAAAAACATGAAATGTGAAAAAAATAAAACTGTAACAAATGACATATATTTTTTTAATATTTAAATAAAATTAACTTTAAAAGTTTGAAAATGTTATCTTTAAAAAAAAATGATTGAAGGGCCTGAGAACTGGCTCCAAGATTAAGAGCACTGCTGCTCTTCCAAAGGACCCAAGACTGATTTCCAGCATGCACATAGCAGCTAGCAACCAGCCGTAACTCTAGTTTCAGGAGATGTGACACCCTTCTCTGGTCTCTGTGGGCAGCAGGCATGCACAAGGTGCATGTGCAGCAAAACATTTTACACATAAAATAATTTTTTAAAAACTAATTGCTTTGGAAGAAAGAATATTATTCATTTCCTTTCAGGAAAAATATAAATTTTAATTCCACATTTCCTGAGAAAATATAAGAACCACACAAGATAAATATACCATCCTCCAACTCAGTGTTTTCAAAATTTATAAACCCAATCATCTTGAAGCANTACATTAAAAAGATAGAAGTAGTTCTTTGTATACTAAGTTATTAAAAGAACTAGTCTTTAACTTTTAGTCACATAATCAGATTTATGTTATATTTAGGGAGGGCTTCTTTCATAATTTGCAACAAAAATAAAATTTTAAAATGGTAACTATTTTTTTTTATTCTACAAAGAAAAATGCTACACTATTCTATATTTTAATCTGTAGAAACTGACTACTCATATATCACAAGCATTATTTTTGTAACAGACAATTTTGGTACCCAATTCAAATAAGCACAAGAGACCTAAAGATGAATGATTCAAATACAACTTTCCAAGGGCATGGCCNATAGGGCTAACAAACATACAAAATAACCATAAAGTCTGATGAAGGGTTGAAGTCACCTGTGCAGAGCTCTGCCAATATTCACCACAAGAGAATCGAACTTTCCTGGGAAGCAAAGAGTTGTTAAGTATGGGAAATATGAATGCACTGGATTTGGGTGAAGAAATCTAAATATATGAGAAATGATTAGAACTTATTTATATTTCTGGCAGAGAAAACAAATAGAGCCATAAAGGAAAATAGTACTTCTCAGAATTGAACACTATGATAAAATTTTAGAGAGAAGAGAAAGGAGATANAGTCAGTGAATCAGCTGAAAAACATGAGGATTAAATCAGGTGGCTTAGTGCAAANATAAAATGCTTANGTCAATAACCTACTTACACATAAGCAAAAACTGATCAGAAAACATAGTGATCAAAAAGTCCTTTTGTAACAGCAGAAAAATGAATTAGAAAAGAATCCAAGTTTCCCCACTTGTGAATAACATGTCTTTAAGTTCTCTGGAAGTCAAAATCCCCTTTCTTAACAACATATATCTAATCCCCAAAGCCTCTGTCAGCACTATATTATAAACAGATCAAAGCTCACCCCAACCAACCCCATGGGTTGNTTTCCTGGTATTCGTTGGTACTGCTCTCCTCACTTCCGTACCTTTTTCTATCCACAACCCTTCAAGGTCTAGAGAAGTAAAACTTCCTGACCAGGCTCTCCCTGGTTTACTGGACCCACCAATACATTCTCACAGTTTTGACACTGGGTGTGAGAATGTGGTCTTGCATCCTAAGGTATTTGGAGTCTATGATGAAACTCCATCTCTAATTACTACCATAAGCCAATTAGAGACCAATCCACAGGCTGATGGAAAGTGCTGTGTACACAGAACTGCTACGAAGAGTATCTTCAAGCCTCCTTTTATTGTTGCAATGAACAAAGCATTTGTCTCATTTTTGGAACTAAACATAGAAGTACCTGGGAGACTAAGAATTTGACAAATTTGACAGGAAAGTGTAAAGACACACAGCACAAAGGTCATCAAGTAGACAGGTAACTCTGAAAACCAGAGCAATGACAACAGCTGAAAACGGCTGAGTGGGAGTAGGGAGTAGGCTCAAAGTGAGCTTCAGAGAGTAGAGAAAGTGACTCAGTCCCCAAGGCAAAGTAGGACTTCCTAGGTAAAGCATGTCCTGCCAGTTAGTGTTAGCTCCAAATGTGCGTCATTCACAAAGTGAGGGTGTGTCTGTCTGTCTGTCCAGCTCACTTACTCCATCCACCATAGTCTAATCTAGTGAGAAGAATACCAGGAGGAGACCTGAATTTGGCCTGAATCTTAAATAGCTTCAATACTTTAACTTACATGACCTTTCATTTATCTGCAGAAAATTTCAAATACTTTCTGTTTAACCTACTGACTTCTACAGGTGCCAATGTTTTGATGACATGCCATGAATCAGCAAGACAACTGAATGTTACCCAAGCCAAGTCAAAATAGTCAAATGCAGATTATAGGTTATCAAATGCAGAAAATTCTAGTAATGAAGAGGGAAGAGAGGAAGATAGGGAGGGAAAGGGGAGAGAGAAGACAGATGGACATAGGTATTTAATAACTACAAATGGAATGAGTCTTGATTACCATTTATCTTGCGTGGCATGCATATGCAAGCATGTGTGAGTGGACATGTGTAGATGCAGGTGCATACAGAAACCCAAGGTTCACAGCAGGAATATTCCTCTATTGCTCTTCCACATTATTATTGAGGCAGGGCCTCTCAATCAAATGCAGAGTTCACAGACAGAGCTCGTCTTTATAGCCAGCTTGTTCTTAGGATCCCTACCTCTCTGCTTTCTAGGGCTGGGATTACAGGCAGGCCACCATGCCTGCTCAGCATTTCATATGATTCTGCGACCTGAACCCCAACCTTTAAGTGTAACCGGCAGGTACTTTAATTGCTGAGCATCTCCTCAGGCCCTAGTTTCCAGTAGTGTATTGAAATCATAGTTTCATAGCTGAAGATGGTATGGCAGTTAAGAGCATAGTTTGCTCTTACAGAGAACCTGAGTTGGGTTCCCATCCATGTCTGGCATCTTACAACCACATTAACTCCAGTTCCAGGGCACCAGACAGTCTCTTCTTCCTTGCTCTATGGGCACCTCAAGTCATATGAACACACACATATACATAATTCAAAAATAACAAACGTAAATCTTAAAATGATTGCTATTGTCATTAAAGCCCCACATCCCATTGGCTGATTGATTTCGATGCTCAGGATCAAATACACCACANTGAACAATTAGAAAAATGCTCCATCACTGAGTTGATTCCCAGCTGTACNCCACACCTTTTAAGAAGAATACTGAAGGATTTTCACAGCAGCTCTTCATTATCGGTGCCATATAGTGTGGTTACCTGTGCTCATTCATCTTGGCTGCTACCCTTGGCAAATCTCAGTGTTAAAAGGTACGAAAGAGAAGAAATATGAAAACATATTTGAGACAAAAAAAAATTCCCCCAGATTAGATGAAAAATTAATCCTTAAAGTTAGCATTAAATCACTGTGGAATATTGATTTTTAATTTGAAAAAAAATTAATTACATTTATTTACTTAGAAAGAGGTGGGAAGACACAAACATTCATACCACAGAGGCCAACTTGCAGGAGTCAGTGCTCTCCTTCCAATATGTGAGTCCTGTGGATTGAACGCCTATCAGCATGGCAGCAAGTGCTTGTACCAGCTGAGTCATTTTGCTGGCCCCAATTACTGTATTACTTAATGATTTTCATAAAGAAAGCTATCATTTCAAATACCCAGCGCACTACTTTTCTGTGGCAAAACACCGAGCAGAATCAACTTCAGGAAAGGCAGGTCAGTTCTGGCTGAAAACACGAGGATCCGTCATGGTGCAGGCACAGTAGTGCACTAGCTGTGGCAGCAGAGGGGCTGATCACATTGTGTCTGCCCACNGCCATGGAGTCAAGGAGATGAACACCAGCGCTCGGCTTACTTTCTCCTTTTCTCTTACTAATCTGTCTGGGTCCTTGGCCTCTGGGATGGTGCTGTCCACAATCAGGGTGGGTCCTCCCTCCTCAGTTAAACCTTTCTGGAAACACCATCACAGACACACCCAGAAGTACTCTTCTTAGGCAATTCTAAATCCAGTCTAACTAATCATCACACCCAAGGATACATTTTTAAAATACCAAAACCTCAGTTGACTCAGATTTCCACTGGCATCCTACAACTAACACTGGTCTTTTCATCTGACCTAGAGCCCTTCAAATTCTGTGTCCTGATGATCCTAACTCCATTACGGTCATAACTGAGACCCATAAAAGATGGAGAAGAAACAGAAATGCAGCAAAATAACAGAACTACAATCAAATGTCTCTTCTGCATTTCAAAGAAGAAGTGAAAATGTCATCTGAGCTTTGGCTGTTTGTTGGGAAGTTTCTCAGCTCAATGGGATATCACCGGTGCTTTATTACGCTGCATGATGTTCTTACAGATTTAGCTGCACCATTAAAGACAAAGGCACTGAAATAAGACTTAAGACACCAGCCTTTGAATCAGTGCAGTCCACCACCAGAAACCAAATGGAACAATGCTTCCACCCTCCCAACACAAAGTGCTATCAACCATGTGTCTCCCAGTGTAGGTAGTGAGCCCTTCATTCCAAAGAACTGGTAGTGTTTCTGGGGCCCCTAAACAAAGCCTCTTCATAATATAAGGACTGGTCTCTCAAAGTTTACATTTCTCCATCTAGGTGTCATGAGGGAAGAGCAGCCTTAGTTAAATAAAATATGTTTCATGGTGGATAGAACATTGTACTCTGGGGAGAATCATGAATGGTAGAGCAANACTAACTTGACATCAGAATAACTGTCAGTGTGGCTTTGACAAGCAAGAAGGAAAGGCAACAGAGGGAGACCCACTACACTGACTCAGCTGACATTTCTCTTGTCAAGGGCACTCACTGCATTCCTAGGTCTAAGCCAATCACTCCAAGCACCATTTCATGGCTGTTCAATCTCTCCACCAGGGATCCTCCATGGGCTTTTTGGTGAAGGTACAATCCACCATTTTCTTCTTTCTTCACTGTCACTCCTGTCTCCACTACAGTACTCTGGGCTACTGTATTCTCAATGTCAGAGACCCTAGTGTCCATTCTCTGTACTTGCCCAGTCTCTGTTCACATCTGTATCCCTAAATGACTTTACCAATCCCCATTATTTTAAAAGTTATCTACATGTGCATGGCTCTCAAATTCACATCGGCAATCCTCACCTGTCTACTGAGCTCTTACTGTAATTTCATAANCATATTGAAATTTCATAATTATCCCACTTGGATGTACCATGTGTACCTCCAACTTTACATAACCCAAACATTTTTCGTCCCCCATCTCCATGTTTTTTTTTTTGAGACAGGGTTTCTCTGTGTAGCTTTGCGCCTTTCCTGGAACTCACTTGGTAGCCCAGGCTGGCCTCGAACTCACAGAGATCCGCCTGCCTCTGCCTCCCGAGTGCTGGGATTAATAGGCGTGCGCCACCACCGCCCGGCCCATCTCCATGTTTATATAAACCTCTCCCTACCTCTGTGAATGAATCCAATTAACCCTTCAGTTAACACAAGCAAAACTCCTAAGCCCATTTTGATTTCTCTTAGCNTCTTATACCTACTTGCCAGCCATTACCAAATCCCGGAGGCTTTTTGTCTAAATCCCATCTTGAACATGTGTTCCTTGCTCCAGATCCTCTGTTACCATCTGGATAATTCGGTCATCATCTCAAGTGCTGATACATCTCCTGCTGTCTCTCCTTTCCCTTGAAATCTACTCTTCTCACAGTAGTCAGAATCATTTCCTAACATGTCAATCACTCTGTTTCCTATCTCTGGTCCTCCATTGGCTTTCCTTGCACTAACAATGCATTCTAAAGTCCTTTCATTGGCTCTAAAGTCCCCTCAGAATGTATTCATTTGGTTTCAGAACATCAGCAACAGCACTTGAAACCTTACAAAGGCAAATNCCTTTTCCAGAACTATATAGGCAGAGTTGGGGGTAGGACAACCCACACCTCACAGCCTTCCAAGTGCATGCCAGGAATCCTGAGCTTTCCTATTAGATCTAGTGTCTGTTCTGTATGTACACAGGTGTCTTTCCCTTTCTGAAACAAACCCACTCNCTTCGCATTTGAGGACCTTGCACAGCTTTCCTCACCCCCAAATACTCCCAAGCACTGTACTGTAAATTGCCTATTCCTTGGGCTCATTCTCACTTTAGATAAAACATTTTCTCCTGAAAATGGGATTGATGGGGGGTGGATAATGGGATATGTGTGGATGATCAAAATATCTAATGTACATGTTAAAAATGTCACAGTGAACCCCTTACTATACAATCAATAAAAAAATAAAAACCTCCTTTTTGGGGGCTGGAGAGATGGCTCAACAGTTAAAAGCACTGACTGTTCTTCCAGAGGTCCTGAGTTCAATTCCCAGCAACCACATGGTGACTCACAACCACCTGTAATAAGATCTGGTGCCCTCTTCTGGCCTGCAGGGACACATGCAGACAGAACACTGTATATGTAATAAATAAATATTTTAAAAAAAACCTCCTTTTTGAAATATTTCTAGATCTCTCAGTAGAGATGCCAATCCCCAGTCCTACCCAGCATATCCCTTCACAAGAGGACATTGTCCTTATCATGTCTATTACTACTAGAAATCATCTTGTTCATGCATTTACTTGTTTATTATTCAGTGTTTGGATGAAAGTTCCCTGAAGGTTGGGACTTGGACCTTTTCATTCTCTCTTGTCCCAGTACAGAGTGGGTCTTCTCTACACAAAAGCAAGCATCTACCCAATTAGCATCTAAATCCCAACAATAAATTCCAATAAAGGATATGAGTATANATAGTGTTATCCAACATCCTCAAGAGGAAACCTTTGAATATGTTAGAAATTATCCTAGCTGGATGCGGGTGGTCCAAGAGGCTGAGCAGGAAGTTTGACAACACTCTAGATAATATAGCAAGACCTTGTCTCAGAAGAAGAAAAAAAGAAAGGAGGAGGAGAAGGATGAGAACAGAGGTGAAGTTGTCTTAGTTAGGGTTTCTATTGCTGCAATGAAACACTAAGACCAGAAGCAATTTGGGGAGGAAAGGGTTTATTTGGCTTATACTTCCATATCACTGTTCATCATCAAAGGAAGTCAGGACAGGAACTCAAACAGGGCAGGAACCTGNAGGCAGGAGCAGATGGAGAGGCCATGGAAGAGTGCTGCTTACTGGCTTGCTCCTCACGGGCTTGCTCAGCTTGCTTTCTTATGGAGCCCAGGATCACCTGCCTGGGGGTGGCACCACCCACAAAGGGCTGGGTTTCCCCCCCTCACATCACTAATTAAGAAAATGCCCTACAGGCTTGCCTATAGCCTGATCTTATTGAGGTATTTTCCCAATTGAGGCTCCCTCATTTGCAGTGACTCTAGCTTGTGTCATTGACATAAAACTAGCCAGCACAAAGAAGAACAACAGTCATCAGTGTCTCCAGATGTGTTAACACATCTTCACACCACCAATGTNCTAAGTGCTAANAGAGGGGCATTTGCATGGGAAGATTGGGAGGTGGGGCTGCCTAAGGTCACCAGTGGAGCAGAGTTTTAATCTTAAGATTTCTGGTTCTAACTCAAGGGCTTTATAACAGCTATAGCATAGCATTACTTTGGGAGCTCAAAGAGTCATACAAAACCAAACCAAACCATGAATGAGCAAAGATNAAGTAACAGAGGAGAAAAGAAAGACTAGAATCCATGAATATCCACCACTAAGACATTTTTTTTTATTTTACATTTAATCTCACGAGGCAGTTATCATTATACTTTAAGTATGGTTTAGAGAAGTGAAGAAATTTGTCCCAAGGCACACAAAATGTTGTATGACCACAAATGAATGCCAAACTCTTCAAGNGTAACACGGGCAATCTAAATAAGGCCTGCTGTGCATGCAGCAAAGCAGATTCCAGATGTGCAGCAACCTCAGTCTCCCCAACATGGACTGCTTTCTCCTTGGCAGACTGGGGAAACAGCACACATCCTCCTGGGTAGTAAAGTCCTGGGTGCACTGTCCATGGCCACTGTGTTGTTACCTTTTAGGATTTCTAAACTACAGTATTTTAGAGGATCATAGGTCCAACCACATTCAAAGATTTGAGCATGACTTTTGTTTAGACACTGAAAACAGACACGAGATCTGCAGAACTTTGGTGAGAGCAGTGGCTGAGCTAGTCTGCAGGCAATGTTTGGTGAGAAGAGTCACATGGACAGGACTCACTCCTACTGGTGGGAATTATTCCTGTCCTCGGACACTTACGGGTCTGTTCTGAGGCTCCCAGGAATTGGAAATCTGGAAAAGGTTCCATTGCCGAGTGCCTTTCTCTCACTTGGCAAACACACTAGGAAAAAGATGAGCTTCTGGCAAACTAAAGATGAACAACTCTGAGCATCTTCTGGGTTGTGTTTCCCACATGGAATTGTTTTACATTTCAGCACCTGGAACATTGTGGCTTTACACAAGCCATTCTTCATCCCTCAGGGAACGTACAAAAATCACTAATGATCTCTCTCTATAACAAACTAAAACCATGAACTGTAAGACGAACTTCTAACCAGTCTTATTAATAAACACACAGAACAAGAAATAAGGGTAAAAATCTGACAGAGATCAGAGGAATTAGGAGCAAACCACCACTAGCCTCACCTCACCAACNCTGCCTCTACTTCCAAGGAGCAAAGCGAAGAGAAGAGAGGGACTTCCGGTCTAACCCGGCTTTTTATGCCTGTCCATTCTGTTAACTCATTTCCTATCCTCACCAAGTTACATCACTTCCTGTTTGTCTGCACGGACCTTCAGAACTCTAAGGCTGATGCTGGGATTAAAGGCGTGTGCCACCGCCCCCTTCCCCTAGTTCCCAATGTGACCTTGGAGTCACAGAGAAACAAACGGATTAAGGGCGTGTGCTAACTTGCATGACTAGTGTTTTACTACTAGTGGCTGGCTGCCCCATTTTTCCTCTGATCCTCAGATAAATTTTATTGGGGAACACAGATAAAACATCACCACACTGAACCATATTCCAATTATCAAGTCCCAGTTACACATTTCTGTCCCATGAGTTATAAATGTCAGCAGTAGCTGGACCTGACACCCTCTCCCACAAGCTTCCTTTGTACCTTGTTTGCTGCCTTGCATGATGTANATGGAGAAGTCAGGGGAGTGTCCAAAAGTAGGTCTAAAAGGGCAATAAGTGAGGCAGGCAAGATGGCTCATGAGTAAAAGCATGTGCTCTATGAGACTAACAAAGAAGTTTAATCCCCAGAATACACAAAGAGGGAAGGAGAGAACCAACTCCACAACAACAAAGCAAATATTCTTTAAAAAGCAATAAAAATCAGNGCTGGAGGGATAGCTTAGTGGTTAGAAATGGTGGCTGCTCTTCCAGAGGACCCAGGTTCAATTCCTAGCACCCACATGACAGCTTACAACCATTTGTAACTCACACATATGGGAAGGCAAAACACACAAATAAGGAAGTAAAAACTTTTCAAAAATAGAAAAGTACTTTTAAAATAATTAATTAAAAGTAATAAAATCTGGTTGGTACTACTATTTATTTCTATTAATAAAAACTCAGGGAGAAATAATTAGACAAAAGTTAGAACATGTTTTGAAAAGCACACTAAAATTTAAGAATAAAAGATTTTATATATGCNGCATGTACTTCCACTGTTTCAAGAGGGTAAATATTTCACTCAGAAAGATGCAAAGAAAAAGGTACTGATCAAAGACAAAATTATCCATGCATGTTTGTATTATATTCTGCAATAACAAACAGATGCGAAGAAATATGCTACAAAGTCATTAAAAGTTTAGTCCAAGTATTTTATTAGTTTTCAAAAGCATGATAGGTAAGAAATTCTAAAACTTAAACATGAGATTTATAATAGTGTGTGTGTGTGTGTGTGTGTGTGTGTGTGTGTGAGTAATAATTAGTAGGAATGAACTATCATCTAAGCAAGCAAGAAGATAGGTTAGCCAACCAAAGAGTGAAAGAAAAAATCAAAGTCATAATCTCAAAAATCAAATATGGACTTTGGTAAATATTAAACGGTATCCAGTTATTAGTCTATNTTGTGTTAAATCTGTGTTGGGAAGTGGTGCATGTTGGGATAAATCAAACCAATCACATCAGAATGANAAAGCNAACCCCTTGAANTAATTTTCTAGAATAATCATCCTAAGAGTTCTGACAAAGACTAATTATGAAAGAAGAACTGTTAAAATCTAAATCAGAATCTATGAAAGAAATTAACCCAATGTTACCATAAACGTAAAACGTGAACTTCTAAGTGTTTATATGAAAACATACCAGGTAAAACATTCAGAGCCATAGGTTGGACAAAAGGTTCTCATGCATAGGTCATCAAAGATTTAAAAATAAGTAA
>LZPO01087291.1:116971-130747 GCA_001675575.1 Neotoma lepida | reverse complement strand
AGAGGGAAAGAACTAAGGCACTCCCCTAAACAAAAACCCTAAATACCGTCACCATGACAACTATCAAAAATGCAACCAACTACTGCAAACCCAAGCAGCTTCCCACAGATCTCAGAGGTGTGATAATCAAAGCACAGCATGTCCTTCGTGGATAGTCAGAAAGACTTATATTATCTAAATCCTGAGATTTACACATCATCACTTCAAAGAGCAAGGTTGCAAACTGAGTCACACTTGTACTCTGCATCATTTCTAGATTCAATATGCTGACATAATCCCTCACTGTCTCAAAATGAAAGACGCTGTGTGTTGCGACTTGCTGTTTCTCGGCTCCAAATACACCCTTTAATGAGTACCTTGGGATAAACAAGCGAATTATTTTAACATTGCTCCAATCACTTCAACATGCTGTTCAACTTTTTACAAAGGGCACAGAAGGGAGGCTTACTGAACTGTCAGCCTTGTGCCGGGTGNCGCATGAGGGATGTGGTTATAGGGACCTCCAGCAGAGCCTGCGCCATCCACGGACAGACCTTGGCCCAGTCATGGACAGGCACAAAAATGTAATCTTTCTGCTTCACCTTGACATTGAAATCAGAACCCTCACAGGCTTGTACGTTCTGAAGGCCTTCTGCTTGCGGTGGTATCAAGGTTATACCGAGGCCTTGCTGCCTGTAGACTAGAAGTTCACACACAGAACAGCACTTCCTTTAGGTGCCCCCTCACATTCAACCTTGCCCATCTCTTCCCAGCACCCTGGGAAGGACATCACTTGCCTATAGCTCTTGGGCAGCCACCACTGTCCACACCACTGGTAGTTGACTGCCTGCCTATTCCCCAGATGTTCTCTGGAGAGTCGTCTACTTGTCAAACAGCTCCAAAGCAAACCATCAAGCTCCCAATGGATGTGGGTTGTACTTTCTCTAAGGAAGTGTGACCCCTCCGTGAGTTTGTTCTTCCATGGCTACCTGGCCTCACCCTAGAGTACCTGTGGTTCCTTATACATCATAATCACTCTTCATATGAATTTTCTGTTTAACATACAGTCTGGATCCTGTTTCCTTATTAAAACTTTACTACTCAGATGCCAAATAGTTTTCTTCTATACACGTAATGAGAAATTCTTCTATTGTTACTTAGCCTGTTATATTTTATTCTACTTCTCTTATCAGTATACCACCTTCATAATTCATAAGTTCACCCTAGAGTTCAGATTGCCCAAGTATGTCTCCTATGCTATCCTAATGTCATTATCTTTAGAAGGAGCCTAGGCTCCTGCCCTGACAAAACCTTACTTAGACCTATTTGTCATCTCAGCTCGCAAGACACATAAACAGACGCAGAAGTCAGAGGACCCCAGACCGTATACCCTATTAACTAAGATAAACATGTTCCTTAAAACCTATCAAGACTGAGCAATAGCAAGTGATCTTGCAGAAAGCCCCGAGCTGGTCAGACATGCAGGCACACATCTGTACTCCCAACACTCTGAAGGCTGAGGCAGGAAGATCTTAAGCTCCAGGCCAGCCTGGCTGCATTCCAAGATGCTGATTAAATAAATAAATAACTCTTGGGCCACTTAAGGACTTCCTCTCAGCTCTAACATACCAGGAAGGCAAGATTTCTTTTATTCTCGTTTTTTATTTTTAATATTATTTTATGTTGACATACTTGTATGTATTGTGCTGTAATCATATGTACTCCCATTACCCTGTATAATCCACTGTCACTTCTCTTGACCTCTTTTTCTTCCCTACTAACTCCTCTTCTATTTTATATCTTTCATTTGAGTGCAAGTGTTGCTCAGGTAGCCAGAGCTGCCATGTGTTTATTAACTGCCACAGCGGTGTGATGCCCAGAAGACAGTGATTAGCTGTGCTCCTCCCCACCCTCTCTCTGGGTCTTAAGTCTTTCTACCCTCTCTTCTGTGATGTTTCCTGGATCTTAGAAAGAAGTGATGTAGACATTCCATTCAAGACTAGCACTTAACAGTCACATATTCTCAACACTCTGACCATCTATGAATCTCTCTGTTTTGATCATTATCCAAGGCAAAAAAAGAAGTTTCCTTGATTCAAACTGAGAGCAACACTGACCTTATGGGTATAAACATAAATACTTAGAAAGCATTTTGGCTATGCGTCTATTTAGCAAAACATCAGTAATGTATTCCTCCTTAGGGACTATGACCACAGGCTTGCCCAAGTTTACAGCACCCAACATATAATCCCTCAAGTACAGACAGCCTCAAAGACAATCGCAGAGTGGTTGGTTACACCCTAAACAGTCCTGCCACTATTGTACCAGTTGACACCTCTTGTGACGGTGCTATTTCTAAATAATTAAACGACTATGTACCAGGCATAATTTTGGGTTATTTTACACATGTTCTGGTGGAATCACCAAATATTCCTATAAACCAATTAAATCAATTGCCTCTTCAAGAAAACAGGAAAAATTTTAAGCAACACATTAATGACAAAGCTCTCAGATTCAAACAGATCTTTCTGACCTCAACGTCTCTGCTCTCACATTATCATGACCNCATGATACACATGACTCCTATCCTTCATCAAGATAAGGCAAACTAGAAATATACATTAGTCAGTGTTTCAAAAAGTACTGATTACAAATTTGGGGGCTAGGATATATTTTTCTTCTAAAAAAAAAGACATAGAACACTTTGACCCACTTTTGTCAAAGCAGGTCAGCTAGCTCCCTTCTTGTTTTATCTCAAACACCAAATTTCCATTTGCTTTGCTCTCCCCATCTAAGAACAGGGAACAACCCTCATAGATGTTACTACAGATGTTCAGTTTCAAAGCTTCCCTGAGTAGAACTGAAACCATGTAACTCCATCCCTGTATCTCCATGCAAGGCTACAGAGGATTTAAAACATACACTGAGAATGTCAGTTAATGCAGACTGAATCAGAACTCCACAGTGGCTTGCAGGTGGCATACCTAAGCAAACCTGAGACATAGGAATGGCCAACAAATGTAAAATAAAATGTATTTACCCAATTTCAATAGAAAAGCCCTTAAGGCCTTCACTACTGGGTTTCTGGACAGACAGATTGATGGTTTTAAAGTAGTTAATTTTAAGGCAGAGACTCTGCATAAGTTAGAGGAACATTGCCTTTCTAAAAGTTCTGTTATGTCTCTTCATGCAAATTATAAAAAGTTTAATTATATTTTAATTTTAGAGTGCTGTGTGGGTATGTGGGTGTGTGTAGATCAGAGGACAGCCCTCGGGAGTTGGTTNTCTCCTTCCACCATGTAGGTCTTGGGGTTCAAATTCAGGTAGGTCTTGTTGGCATGTACCTTNACTCACTAAGCCATTTCTCCAGCCCTTTTTTAAAAATTACACTTTAATTTCATTTTTATTTAACAATTTTAAATTATAGCAGATTTCTCATGCACAAAAAGAAAACTGCATCTTTTTCACTTCGCTAGAACATTTACAAGGACTACAGTAGGAAGTTTTAAAGAAGCCAAAGCCAGTTGTTCAGATACAATACCAAGATTTCTCTTCTTTAAGAAAAAAAAATATATTAAATTACAACTACTCCAGCCAAAAATAACTTTCCCTAAAAAATACTTTCACTATAAATAATAACTGGGTAATCAGGGTGGGAAAAGAATTGCATTATAATTCTCCTGTCAGGAAAAGAAGAGAAGAATGTTACAAGATCTCAATACAGAGGTAGACTGCCTGCTCATAGCTAACAAGTTTTTTAATGTTTGAAAAACTATTTAAGTCAACAGGAGACACTGATCCAGGTTCTGGCATCACAAGAAATGATTAAACACACTCGACTTGGTTTCTCCAATACAGACACAACACAGGAAAGAACAACGTGAGAAGTCTAAAGAGTAAANTGGAATAACAGAACGGGAGNATCTGATTCAATTATTCTCTCCTCCAATTACCCTGTTGGACTTACAACAGCTCAAAGCTCAGATGCAGCAGAAGGTGAGAAAGGGCCAAGGAGACATGGAGGGGCCAGACACCCAGGAAGAAGTTGTCCTTTTGTTTTCCTGAGCAAAAGCCAAAAGTTACAGTAACAACATCAAAAAGATTTTAGCTGCAACGCTTATAAAGTGTGTTGACNATCTGTATTCTGAAGCTTAAATAACAAGGCAGTAGATATCAAAGAGGACCCCACTAAATGGAGAGACCTATCACAGGCGTGGATCACAAGACCCACTACAGTAAAGATAGCAACAATTCCCCAANCCACCTACATATTTAACAATCCCAGTCAAACCCTAGTAAAGCANAGACACNGGCCTCCATTGTTAATTTAACGTGAAACACATCACAATTAAAACTTCATAAATAATAATAATAAATAATAAAGTTGCTGTATAAAACAAGAAAAAATATCACAACTTGCTAAAATAGCTAAAAATAAGAACAATATCACTTTTGGGTGAGTTTACAAAGCAAATAAAATTTCATGAAGTATATAGTAAAATGTACAACCATGCTGAAAAGTGGTTTGGGAATGTCTCATAAAATTCAACATATATTTAACTATGCAATTCAGCAACCCATCTTCTAGGTGGTTCCACAAGAGTAATGAAAACTTAAAAGTCTCTCTCTCTCTCTCTCTCTCTCTCTCTCTCTCTCTCTCTCTCTCCCACACACACACACAAAAGCCCTTTACATGAATGTTCTAATTGTACTTATCAAAAATTGCAAACTATCTCCAATTATTCAGTGAGTAAATGGGTAATTGACACATAGGAAGTCTAGAATATGAGCTACTAGACTAAGCAGCAACAAAAGAATTCACTGCTACAAGTAGAACTTGGAATTGGCATTAGTATTAAGTGAAAGTCTCTCAAGAGGGTTGGGAGAAGGGATGGAATAAGGAGGGAAAGAAGGAGAGAGAGAGAGATCTGATGTTTAAAAGAAATCCTTAAAAGTCGATTATAGCAACAGACTAGTATAGTACTTATCAGGTGTTATATTGGGGCAATACAAGTCANCTGTCTGACTACAAAGGAACACAGAAATATTTTTCTGCAGAGATGGAACCATTGTCCACCCTGATGGTGGTGGGGTTTACAAAGCCCTATGCATGGCTTGAAATACCTGTAACTGTACATCCAAGAAGTCCACNGATTGGGTTGACCGCTTAAAATTAACAGTCTTTATAGATATCAAGATTGTAGAGACTGCCCATGATTTCCTATTTATTCCTGTCCTTAAAATCAAAGCATCCTTAACAGGAGAGCCTTGGATAGTATGTTCACTTTTTTTTTAAGATTTATTGATTTATTATGTATACAGAAGAGGGTGCCAGATCTCATTACAGGTGTTGTGAGCCACCATGTGGTTGCTGGGAATTGAACTCAGGACCTCTGGAAGAACAGTCAGTGCTCTTAACCTCTGAGCCATCTCTCCAGCCCCCATATGTTCACTTCTATTTGGCACTGTGCATGCTGTATATTTCTAGAGGAAGGAGAACACTCTAAAAGCTAAAATGGATTGGTTATAAGATACTTCTAGTCATTAGAATAAAGCCATTACTCTTTTTGAAATGTGTATTAGTATATGGTGTGTATGATGTGTGTGGCATGTGTGCATGTGTTTGTGTGTGTGAGTGCAGGCACATTTATGTCACAGTGCCTATGTGCAGGTCAGAGGACAACCTTGGGTTTCTGTGCTTGGTATTTACCTTGTTTGGGGTGGAGTCTCTTTGTTGTTCACCACTGCATAGTCCAGGGTAGCTGGCCCACAAACGTGTGGGGATTCTCCTCTTTCTACCTTTCCATCTCAAGGTAGGAACACTGGGATTACAACCCCCAGCTACACCCTGACTTCATGTAGGTTCTGGACATTTAAATTCATGTCCTCACACTTGCACAATGATTGTTTTACCTAAATTGTCAAGCAGGGAAAGTACAGCAATAGACAAGAAAGTCAGGACACATAGGTGTAATGCACAGTGCCCATTCTGTAAGTGCCAAAGCGTGCTAAGTCAAGATTACTGGATGGTGTGGCTGAAGTCAGAACATATATACCTTCACTTCTGCAAGCTACAGGAGACCTACAGCAATTAAAATGGAACTCTGAGATAGTTTATAACTAAGAGATTTTAGCCAGGTGTCGTGACATGCGTCTTTAATCTCAGCACTTGAGAGTCAGAGGCAGGGGATCGCTGTGAGCTTGATGCCAGCATGGTCTACATTGTGAGTTCCAGAGCAGTCAGAGATACATAATAGANAGACCCTGTCTCAAAAGCTAACAAACACAAAACAAAATAAAGAGGTTTTATCATTTAAAAACCATAATTTTGATATCTAACTTTTAAAAAGTCTACATGATTTTCTCAAGAAACATTCAATTTCATTTATTGCTAACAAGTTGAGAATAACATTTTTCAACTAAAACTCGAAATGATAAAAGAAAGGGCCAAAAGGGAAGCGAGTTTACTTACAAGGAAGACATGAACAAAANTTGTGCGAAGCCAAGGAATAGTGAGGCAATAACATCAGTGCTAAATTGCTAGTTGGATGCAAGATTAATACACCTACCCAGGAGTTGGTGATGTTTGTCTGTTTAGTCTTGTCATTTATTTTCTCGTTCAGTGTTTTCAGGCAGGATTTCATGTAGTACAGGCTAGCCTCAAACTTGCATAAAACCAAGGCTACCTTGAATTCCTGATTCCTCTGTCTCTGCCTCCCAAGTGTTAACCGCTCAACCTACAACCCAGGTTTTTTTCTAATTCAGTGTTATAACACACACACTCCCTTACACACAGGAAATAAAGACCTAAAGGCTATGCAATCTCATCAAAGGACAGTTCTTTCACCCCACGCCAAAAAAATAAGGTACCGAAAATGTTTGGAGAAAATTAGAAAGTAATGTTCCTNTTAAGTATTTGGTTACTGCATGCCTCATCCTTTCAATGGATGTACTATTAGTAATAACACCTGAGTGTTTTTAAAGCATGACAGCAATCATAAAAGTTTTTTTTTTAATTGGCAAACAAAACTAACATTGGCTGTAATCATCTAATGTAAACAGGCTTATAATCACACTGTCTTTTCTCGATTATCATGGCACAAGATTCTNTCTCTAGTCAATTTCCTTATAAAATATGGTGTTAATTAATCTAATCATAATAGGACACACATGAGGACAGTCAGGGAGTTAAAGCTCCAGACAGTCTTGAACTCTGTCCCAATTAAAACCAAAGAGTGATGATGGTTCAGCCCCAGCAGACGTGACAGCAGGCTCCACAAGGACAGACCTCAGGGAGCTAGAGGCAAGAAAGGTCTGCAGACAGCTCAACATTCCCAGAGCATGAAAAATCCACAGCCCTGGGCAAAAAATGTCCTCTAAGGCATAGGTGAATGAGGATGCCTTATGCACAGGAGGAGCCAGGATGAAATACGGTACAGGCTCAGATAACCCTATTGCCACAGGCCTCAACTGACTCAGAACATAAGCTCCTGCATTGAAATGATTTCAACATTTAGGGAAAATAGCAGGATAGATGCATTTCACAGAAGTCTAGGGTATTTTATCTCATAAGGGATGAGTAACACGAACTTCCCATGAAAGACAGGGGCTCACTAAACCTGGTTCTGTATAACCCCGGACAACATCTTTCCTTTGATTAACATGGATTTAAGCAGTCGTTTACTAAGCAATTAACAAATTCCTGTAATAATCTTACTTATCACAGAGTAACTTAATTTAAGGTTTTCACACTATCCTCATGAGAAAGGGTAGCTTCTTCAATTTGTGCAACTTCCTTGTAAAATGCCAGGAGAAATGTACTCTTACTCCAGAGAGCCTTTTGGAGGTAGTGTAGCCCATCAATAAACTGGTTTTTGGTTGGTTGGTTGGTTGGATTTGGTTTTTCAAGACAGGGTTTCTCTATGTAGTCCTGGCTGTCACTCTGTAGGTCCAGGCTGGCCTCCAACTCAGAGATCCCCCTGCTTCTGCCTCCCGAGTTCTGGACTTAAAGGTGTGCACCACCACTGCTCAGAAATAAACTTTTTCCACATTAATTTCTATGGTTGAATCAACACTGATTCATGATTCGATGTTCTGTTTTTTGTCTTTGTTTTTCATGAAAATCCTCCATTTTGTGTAGAATTTCTAACTTAGCACCCCCAGATCTATCTCGTGTTTTTGTTTTGTTTTCATTTTGAAACATTTTACGCAGCTCGGGCTGGCCGGGAGCTCACCATNTCTTGCCTTGGATTGGAGCCTGGGCTCCATGGCTGGCATAAATAGTTTTCTCCCAACTTGACACTCACCTAAGTAAGACATCTATTTTATTTTTCTCTGAATTCCTTTTTCTCCCAAAGATGAATGGCTCCCAACCTATACCTTCCTTCTTCGTGTATACTACTGTCTTCCTCTAGTCAGCTTTGTCAGTTAGCAAAATGGGCTCAATTTCTTAGTTCATGTTCTCTCTCATCTTTAACTTTCATAATGAAAATCACACATTTACTGGCTTCTAAGTAGGGACTGTTACTAATACTAGGATTCTATTCTCATACCTATTTATTTTGAATTCTTTTTTGCAACTCTAAATGTTCAGAGAAATTTGGTCATTATTTCCAAGCAGTTGATTTATTTTTATTTGAAATTTATTTTAAATAATTTCTTTGGATTGAAGAATTTATATCTGTGGAAATAAACTAAGTTTTCCTTCTGGGCTGGCCTATAATTAGTTTTACAAGCTTCTTAAGTACACTAAGCGCATTTTACTTTAGTCTGATGCCTTCCAGTCTCTTTTAGTTTAGTAAATATCATTTTAATGCTCTCTACATGCTAGGCTACATACCAGCTTGGAGGTGTCCCAGTGAGGAGAGGCCATCAGAGTAAGGTCTGTGTAGTTCCTGACTTTAGTTCTGACAGCATTTCTGCCTCTGTCTTCTAGCCATCGCTGCTTGCTGCTAACAGTCTATCTGCACAGTCTATTCTAAATCACCACTTAGAACACCTACCTGCCTTCGACTTTAAAGTCAAGCCTCTGCATGTTAGAATAAATAACACTAATGTTAAATAAAAAATGTTAAATAAAACTAATGAGATCTAAGCATGGAATCTGTTAGCACAATCTTGGGGAAAGATCTGAACTTTATACCATGTCCTTCAGCTGCTGGCTGTATAATTTACTTCTTTCTATTGAGTCCAGCTTTCTAGGGTAAAGTGTACAAGACTTTTAAAGTACTAAAGCACATGGAAAAAGCTAAAGCTAACACAGTAAACTACTGCTTTTTAAAAAAAANTCTTAAAACTTAGTTTTTAATACATAAAACAAAGTCCACAGCATTTTGTAATATGTTCTGTATTGCCCCATTTGTAAAAATCACTAAATGAAATTGTTTAAACCAGAAATAGCTGGTTTGTTGCCCCACTCACATACTCTTTAAAAAGTAAGAACAATGTTTCTTTTTATAGCCAAACAATGTGGTACTTACTACAACATCCACTAAATAGTCTCACTGGACATCGACTCTACAATACATAACACTGAAAAAAATGTTATCATAGGCTGTCATCCTCAAAAGATACCAACACATGAAATAGCCAAAACATTCTNAACATCTCTAATATATTTTCTTCACTTGTAAGGTAAAATTCCTTCCTTTAACTATAAAATATATGCTTGAATTTTAAGGAAAAAAATTAACCTTCAGAAATATGTTCCCAAATATCTGTAGAATCATAGTTGAAAATGACAATACAGTATATACATTTCAGTATTGTGGTATCTGATAACATTCAGTTAAACTATTTTTAAAATANCTAAATATAAAAAGAAATATTTATCTATCACAAACCATCTGATCTAATGNATTTTTCTGTCTAAACAGCAAGAACTCTGTATCTAGAGTCATTCAGGACATTGTCATTTCACCTGTGAAATGGAGTCTGAGAAAAAAGGGGAAAAAGAGGAAGATGAAACAAAAGGAGTTTTTATGGTCTAAAT
Source organism: Neotoma lepida (assembly GCA_001675575.1). NCBI lineage: Eukaryota > Metazoa > Chordata > Mammalia > Rodentia > Cricetidae > Neotoma > Neotoma lepida. The sequence goes on along the minus strand of LZPO01087291.1, from coordinate 120,777 downwards.
TTATGTAAGATTAGGTGCTTCGGCTGAATGGAAATAGTTCAAATCTAGGATTGGCCTTTAATAAGCTGTTAGTGGAGTCTCCTAGTATCAGTCAGTACAGGGGGAAAACACAATGACAGGAAGATAACTAACTGCTAAGTAATTAATTTTTATCCCTTGGTGAATGTTACATTCTCAGTCCTAAAGAACAAAATCTCTAACATACTTATAATTGATTCATTTATAAATGTCACTAATCAATTTAAACCCCAATTGTGTTCATGAACCCACAGCAAGAGGACAACAGCAGCCTCAGACCGTTAATAAATACNCTCCAATGCTATGCACAAGTAAGCTTTTGAAGACATCTAAACAAGTCACCCATTGAAGTGACTATATTATCAACAGGCATGNCAATAACTTCGTAATTCCACAGATCNCCGAAGTCCTAAACTCATGTTTAATTTTATTTAACTTCCTTAATTGGAAGTCAGACATCAGTTCAATTCAGACATGGTTCACAGTGAGTTTTAAACGAAAATTCTATCCCAAACAAAAGCTGTTTTTAAAGAAAGACAAAGAAAAATGAAGACATATGAAAAACAGGTGCCTTGCTTGCTTCANGCATCCATTTGTCAGAGTTCTTCTGACTTTGAATAGAGGCTTGCAGGGACATGTTACTCAATGGATGAAAAGGAGGGAAAAAAAAGAATCTAGAATTAGTCAAATTAGAAAACGGCAGGCAAAACTTGCATAATAGATATAATCTACTTAAAAGAAAATCTTAAGGGCAACAGCAGAGCATGTCTGGTTCCAGAAGTGTCATGTCATGCTGCGTATGCTCGAGCACAATGCACAGATCCGGCAAAGTCAGTCGCTGCCAACTGAGTTTCAGGGAAGAGCCTGACTCTGAGCAGAAGGAAGTAATCCCTTACCACNGCGATTGCATTTATATGTTCCTAGTTATGCCAATCAAGAATGATGTAACACGACAAATTAAAAGTCTTTCTTTTAAAAGGCCCTTTTGTGTAAAGTTATCGTGCAAAGTAGTAGGTTTCCTTATGGTGTGTTCCTACATACTAGGTGCTAGCTGGTTGGTCCTTCCCCAGCCCTTTCTTCTCCCTACTTCTCTGCCCCCAATTCCACTTAAACCCTTCCGTCTCCAGTGTTCCCACTTCCATGTTCATATCCTTAAATCCTTTCTACTTCATTAAATTAATATTAAAAATTAAGGTACAGATTGGTACGTGTCTACAGTACAAGCACTGGAAAAGCCAAGGTAAGAAAATTGATGTGAGTTCAAGGCCAGCCTGGGCTACATGAGGAAACCCCTTCTCAAAACAACACAGCACAAGAATACTAAGTGGCAATGTACTGTGTATATAATCATGATCCAATCTCACTTGTGACAGTGGGACTCTGACTAGGTGTTTGGCAAAATTGTGGAACTACAAGGACAGTTTGAGACCAGTCAGGGCCACAGAGTAAAACCCTGCCTCAAAGGCCAACAAAACCTGAGTCAGAGGGATGGTTCAGCAGGTGAAAATGCTTGCCATGCAAAAGGCCTCTGTGCAACCTTGCACTTACACGCATACCATATACATACACACTAATAAAACTTCTTAAAATTTGTAGAACCACATGTGAAAATTAGGTCTCAGAAAAAATGACATTGACTCTAACAACTGCTACCATCCTGGATTCAGCAAAATACAGAACAGGGCATCTAAAGATTGACTCCATTAAAATCTCATCATCTGGGACCAGTGCTGTAGGTGTGGTTCAACTTTCCCAACCAAAATGCACACAGACTCACCCATTTTATCCCAGTGTTCTCTGTTTTAAGATGACTGGGTTTTAAAAGGTACTCTGACTTCCAGAAATATCAGAGTTACAAAGTCCCTATCTGAAAGATCCTATGGATGGAACAACAACAGGCAGTGAAGAAACAGGTACTCCCAGGATTACCGTGCAGGTTTCAACTGTCACATTAAGACTGGAAATAAATCAAGAATGGAGGCAGCAGCCAGCACAAGTTCAAAGGGAAAAAAGAGTTTTCACATATCTTCTCCAACTTAAACTCTATAGACATATTTAATACTCAGAATCCTCTGTCNTGATATTTTCTTTTCTGAGATTCAACAGTTCAGAGGTCTGACATGTCCAAACATGTGGTTGATATATTATGCACCCAATAAAGCTTTCCTGAAAGATCAGAGAGACAGAACAAGCCACAGCCAACCTCACCTCGCCAACTTCTCAGCTGATCTTGTTTCCTCAGACTGCAGGCTTCCGAGTCCTCATCCGAATTGATCTCAGCTGAACTGCTGCTAAAAGCCTAAAAGCTTAAAAGGCCTAAAAACCTCTAGTTCCTGGTCCTCATGCCTTATGTACCTTTCCGCTTCCTGCCATCACTTCCTGGGATTAAAGGTGTGTGCCATCATACCTGGCTCTGTTTGCAGTGTGGCCTTAAATTCAGACATCCAGATGGACCTCTGCCTCCGGAATGCTAGGATTAATGGCCTGTGTGCCACCATTTTCTGGCCTCTATGTCTAGTGGCTGTTCTGTTCTCTGAACCCAGGTAAGTTTATTAGGGTGCATAATATATCAACCACATTTCCNCTTTTTTGTCTAAAATAATAAATGAAGGTTATAACTAAGGAAAATTATATACAATAAGTATATACAATATATACAATCAAGAATTACATTAAGGAAAGCTTTATTAGGGCGCATAATATATCAACCACACAAACACATTTGCTTTCATTCTAAAACTAAATACCCCTAGCATGTTCTTGGTTCTCCTGCCCCCAACCTACTTGGTTACATTCATATTGNCAGTAGATGGGACCACAAACAACAAACTGAAGCTGGATATCACAAGTAGGTGAAGGTACTTTGAGACTTATACTATTTTTTTTTTAAATCAACATTTAGTACCACAAATGAGACAACAAAACCATTTTATTTCTGAGACTTGTGGAATTATGTAAGAAACTAGGTCAGCCAAGAATATTTGAATAGCTTTCAATTGTGAATTCCTGTTTTACAGAAGAGCTGAAATAATAATGTATATAGGATATTCAGCACCACTCTTCTAACAAAAATTCATTTGAAATCCACATTCAAAACTGAATTAGCTGATGGGCAGTGCCCTCAGCACTTGTGATTTATACAGTATGGTAGGCAGGTCATATTCTGTCTGTGTCTCAAAGATTTTTTAATCTTAGTTCCTTACATTTTTAACAATTCACAATCTGGAATAAAACACTAAGATGGATTTGAATTGNAGTGTAGCTCAGGGATAAGCAGCCACCTAGTTAGTTCCAGGCCCCATGTTCACTCTCCAACACTGAAATCAACCATTCAGTTTTACTTCATACAGAAGTACTTTCTATAACTGTGTGAACAAGAGCACATGTGATACAACTGAGGTAATAACAAACCAGCTAGGTGACTGGGAATGGCTTAAGACAGTGCGTCCACCTTATAAGCCTGTGAGTGCCAAGATCTCACTTTTGCTGCTTAATTTTTCAAGTTGTAAACAAACACCTTAGCACCCAGATTGAAGGTGTATAAAAAAATAAACATATGTTAATCTTCTAGTACAGCACCTGGTGTATAATAAGCCCTTGATAACTCCTAGCTGATTTTACTGTTAAAATCACAACCATGATATCCTTTTACTTCCCATGATGTGACATAGCCAAATAAAATTCATTTAACTAAGCTCAAATTGGGACTAATGTATTCATTTCAAAGATTTCAGTATTTATTTCCTTAAATAACAATTTTCTTGAGGACTTGAGATCAAAATATTAAA
>LZPO01087291.1:81174-111575 GCA_001675575.1 Neotoma lepida | reverse complement strand
CACACTAAAGTACTCAAGGACCTCCGTCACTTAGAGCATTAGTATGCTGAGACCCAGTAAGTTCTTTTTTCCTTTTCGAGTCTGGCAACTTCGAGTACAGTCCTCACCTCCACCATAAGACCCNTTCCTTGTGCCTTGGGACAGAACTAAAGGCTGACTGAATTCCTAGCACATTCTCTACTCACCTCAGGTGCAGGATCTACACCCCTTTAAGATAAGCGCCAGAGCAGGGCACAGTGACTAATGCCTGTAATTCCAGCATTCAAAAGTATGGGGGATGAGGATCCCAAGTCTGAGGTCAGCTTGAGCTACTGTCTCCAAAAATGAGGAGCAGAAGGAGGAAGAAAAGAAGAGGAGGAAAAGGAGGAAGAAGAAGAGATGAAAGAGGAGGAGGAAGAAAGGTCAGCTCAAGAGTTCCCTCTCCCAGAATGCCCCAGGCCTTCCACCATATCCCTTTGGCTATTTCCCCTAACCAATTATAAACTTACAGCCACAAGAAAATCTTACCTTTTTATACCTACTATTTACCCCCAAATTCTGGCATAAAACAATTTAACGATATGTTGAATAAAGGAACATTTTTCCAGTTTCCTAGTAACTGATCAGGTTTTGGGTACTTATTATTGTGCATATTTACTGCTACTATTTACTAGTTGAATGAAGACATTACTCCTAATTCCACTCGTATAGTCTAGGTACAAAGATAGATTTTTAAAACTGCAGAAATATTATAGAAATAGTTGTGTCATTGAGTGTAATGTTGGAATCTAATAACTTAATCCTATATAATATTGAAGGGGGATTCGGTCCACACCCTGCTCTCCATTCCTAAGTANCATCACTTTAGTACCGACACTGCCATTACTCTATCGGTCACTTACCAACACTCTGATAACATGAACCGCTGCCTAAGACACAGGTGATTCCTATGTCCGCTACCACAGACGATGATGATTTTATAAGGTCCTCGATCTAGCAACTAACCAGTGATTTGCAGCCTTTCTGACACCCAGAATCCCATGAGAGGCCTAGAAGATTTCCAGGATCCTCCTCAGCTTTCTGACAGTGTACACTTTGGAGTNGGTCAGAGCAACTGTAATTGTATTAAACTCCCACCAGTGGACACTGGCTCTGGTGGAAACCCCTTCACAACACCATGAGGGTAAAGCTGTTTGAACACAACTGCTCAGCTGAGCGGCCCTCGGGACACTCTGTTTCTAACAGGGGACAAAGACAAAAAGAAACCCATGAGGAGTGAAATGGAGAGTTTTGTGACAGAGGTGAGACTTCAGAGGAAGAAAAGAGACCAGCAGAATACTTCTGAGTACTTCTGAGTAGGCAAAGTCAAGACAACAGAAATAATATGGAAGTTGAATTCAACCCAACAAATCTTATCCAAATTTAAATCCATGTTGGGGAAAAAATGGCTGAAAATAGCCAAGGGAACTTTACAAAGGGAAGTTAATGATTTCAACATAGCTTACCCCACATTACAACATATTTTAAGAGGCCCCAGTGAGATGGCTCAGTAGATAAAAGGACTTGCCCTGTAGGCCTGATGACCTGTGCTCAGTCTCTGGGCCTCACATAAAGGTAGAAGGTGAGAATCAATTCCAGGAAGTTGTTCTCTGACCTCCACTCTGGCATGCATGCTNCCACACACATCAGGCACATAATAGTAAAATTAATTTTTACATAAAGACAAAACATACTATATGACACCTCAAGTAACATATCTTTAACAGAAGGAAAAGGGGGGGAAAAAACTAAATAAGGCCCAGCAACAAACATATAAACAAAAATAAGTTCAATGTATGACAAGGCATCATTTCAAATCAATCCTAAAAAAATCAATTATTCAAGAAATAAATAACAGAAAAGAATAACCATTAGCTGGGTGGTGGTGGTAAACACCTTTGATCCCAATAGTCAGAAGGCAGAGACAGGCTGATCTCTGGCCAGCCTGGTCTACAGAGTGAGTTCTAGGACAGTCAGGGCTACACAGAAAAATTCTGTCTAGGTTAAAAAAAAAAGAGAGAAAGAAAGGAAGAATAACTTTCATTTTATTTCTAGCAGATATTTAATAATACTTTAAGATAAGGGAATATTTTATATATACAAGTATATTTAAGTAAGACAAATTAATAAACAGAAATATCTCTAAAATAATAATAAAACTAAAATTCTTCAATAAACAAAGCTGCATGATTTCCACTATGGCTGGAAAATATTGAGAACAGGACATACAGAATCAATGGGTTTCACATGGTAAGAGCTCTTAGAACAATCAGCTGGCTGGGCATGGTGACTCTTGCCTTAGGCAGATCTCTATTAGTTTGAGGCTAGCCTGGTCTACATAGCCAGTTCCAAGTCATCCAGAACTACGTAGTGAGACCCTGTTGAGGGGGAAAGACAAAAAGATGAATGCGCAAACATAAGAGACCTCCATCTACCTGTGAATGTGTGTGAGGAAAACAAAATGACGATTAAACATTTCAAGAGCTTCCTAAACATCATGAACCATTGAAGAAACACAAAACAAAAATATAATTTCCCCTTAATTAGAAGCTGCCATCGCTTCACAGATGCAACTGAAAAATGGAACCTTCTAAGAAAAGCCTGGTGATGGCAGGAGATGCATCCGTGTCCAGCACAAGGGGAATGTAAGGCAGGAGACGAAAGAGTCCCTCAGCAAGTTGCTGCAGACTCACTATTTATAAATCTGAGACCATTATTCCACCAACTTTCATTTAGAGCGCACCCTTGATTTAAAAAGCTAGAAGATTTTTAAAGGTTATCTCACAAGAAAATCAACAAGGAACAGCTAGTTGGCCTCCTAATTTTTTTTCTAACTTCATGACTATCCAAGCCTTTCTACTTAAGACAGTTCAAAGCACAGAGCAAAATGCTGTTATTTTCAGAAAACACACAAACACTGACAAGAAACTTGAGGGGTTCCGGCAAATCTTTAAAATCGCCTAGTTCTCTGAAATCACCAAATACTAATATGTGATGTGTTTTCAAACCGTTTAAATTTTGGTGAGTTTATCAGAAACAAACAAACACTAGACAACAACTGAACACACTCCGGTCCGCGGCCCAGACTTGCTGCTGGTCAGACCCACTTTCTCCAGTTCACAGGCCGCTAGTATCCTCGCTGGGGTGCTTTAAATGCTCTATGATTACAATAAAAACATATCTTTCCTCAGAAATAGCCCTGACAACTTTTAATTAAACAGACTCGTGGAAATGAACTTTGGCAGAATGAGGATGACACCTTGGAGCGCAACGACAGGAAACAGCTCCTCAATGTCCCCCGACTCTGCGCCCAGAGAATCTGTCAGGATTACATACATAAATTATACGCAACTTCTAATTACAGATGGGAAAATTGACTTGTTGAAGACCACAGTGAGTAGTGTCCAATCTGTGCACATGGAATGGATATAAAACCATCAAAGAAAAAGTTTTTATGTAGGAGAAGACTGTCATAGGCTCAGAGACATAGTCTTCTGTAAAGGAAGCATCACTAATGATAAAATCCACTTGTGCAGCTGCTTATTTTCTTTCCTACAGGAAAAGGTAATGAAGCTTTTTAATATAGACAAGGTGTACTTATATTATCTCTACATCTTACTAGGTAGAGCCTTTTCTAATGATTGCTACAGGCTAGAAAAATGTGTTTACAGAGAATCACATTCCACGAATTAATGAGTTACAAAACAGCCTGATTTATACTTGGGAACCCATGATCCCAAGCCAAGTATCAACTACTGACTTACTAAGCACAGACTGAGAGCTGCAGCTAGGGAGAGAGAGCTTAGTCCCCATCCACATCCATAGAAGGTTTGCCTGGTGAAATGTGGAAACTTTAGTTCCATCCTCAGAAACCACGTGAAAAGTCAGGCATGGTGGCGAGGAGTCTTGTAATCCCAGTGCTCAAGAGATGAAGACAGGGCAATGCCTGGGGTTCTGTGGCCAGTCAGCCTAACATATTTGGGGACTGCCTGGCCGGTGAGAGAGACCCTGTCTCAAAACAAAATGGGGAGAGGGGAAGTATGTATGATGCATACATCATATGATATGGTGGCTATTCACAAACCAACCACTCAGCTATAGGCGTTTGTTACATGAACTTCTAACAAGGAGTTACTACTGTCTTTAGTTCTTCTCTTTACATATAGCTCCTACAACTACTTCCGGTGTGTCTTGTCACTCTTGGAAGATCAGTCCTAAGTTTAAGGCAATGAAGATGACTTGCCAAAGTCTCCTCGGATGAAGAATAGCTGTCATTGTTGCCTGTCAAACTGGCAGCTTGACCCATGCCTACTGCNCCAGCCGGCCTGGCAGGGAAGGAACAAGACAAAGTTAACTGCCTCTTGCTACCATAGCAATAAACCTTAGTCCTCCTGGGTTACAAAATATTCCCTTCAGGAATTTTCCCTTTGGCATCTCAGTGGCCCTTGCAATGTGTGCTCCATGGTGAGGACAGCTTTCTCCACACTTGCCTTTACAAACCCAGGCTGAGAACGGCAGTTTTGATACTGGCTTATTATAGTCAAGAGAAATCTGTGCTAACTTCCTAGAGTCTGTTGAAAACCAAGCTTAGGAAAATTCTGACCAGGGAGGAAGAGAAGAATACACATATTCACACAGTCTACATTCCTGTACACTTCCTCAAAAGGCTCAGATACCTTACGGACCAGACATGATACCATCCAATACAGAAAAATAAAAAAAAACTATTTGATGTTCACAGTAACTGGCATTTCAAACATCTGGATTTTCATTATACAAAAAAAAAAAATAGTGTTATTGTTTACTTGCTCTCAGAGGTTGTTTAAAGATGCACGCACACACACGTGGGTATATATATGTATGTGTGTGTGTGTGTGTGTGTGTGTGAGTGCAGGTGTGTGTTCATGCCACAGCACAAGAGGAGGTCAAAGGACAACTTTCAGGAGTGGGTTCTCTCCTACCACCTTGTGGGATCCAAGGATGAACCTCAGGTTGTCAGGCCATGAGCACCAGCAACTCTACCCACACCCCCTTCCCCCCCACCCCCTACCCTTCCCACAGCCATCTGCCAGCCAACAGTGTACATTATTAAGAAGACAGACTTAGCTTTTCCTCTCAGCCAAAATGATTTTGTTCTATGAATATAATTCCCACGTATTATATAATAATATTATCGATGCAGTTCCTGCTACTACCCAACCCAGTATCTGAAAAGGTTCATTTTCAGTAAATACATGTTAATTTAAAAAAAAATCAGTGAACAGTTGATTAGAAAGATTTCTTATCCTTAAAATGAACTATCTGCTAAACAGACTGAACCCACATCTTTCCTAACTCTCTCCCTCCCAAATCCATTTCTAGCCACAGAACTACCTTCTTCGCCCTTTACAGGAGCCTGAGCACACTTCTACCACAGGTTAGGCATGCCTCCTCAGGTGTTCATGCTTCTGCAGAACTGCTGAGACACCTGGGCTGGAGTTCTGCAATGCACACATCTAAGCGTGGCTGGTGGTACAAACCTGAAATCCCTGTCCTCAGAGGACAGGCTGAGGCCCACTTGAACTACACCGGGGAACCTCTTTCAAAGAACTCTGAACCAACCCAAGACACCACAGAAGAAACAATACCTCTGACGGGAGCAGGCAATGACATGCAGTCAGACCTTACTTAGTTCAACTCCTTCCAATAGCTAACTGTCTCTATGTCCCCAGAGAACGTCCCTTCTCTGGCATCTCACCGCCAATGATGCTCACAGATTCCTCTAAAGGCTGCAATGGTTTTCAGTTCCTACTGTGGAATTAAGCCTGTGGGCAGGTCCTCCAGAGCATCAGGCTTGGAAAATGGCCTTCTCCCAACCTAAGGCTTACATCCTTTTCAGTTAATGATTTCACTGGGAACAGTTCAAAGGCTCAAGAGGTGAAAGGTTAAAAATAACACCAAACCACACAGGGATACTCACAGGACTTGCTATGCAGACATTTCAAAAAGAATTTTTAAATGAATTTTAAGTAACTTACAATATAAACTTAGAGAAAACATGAATACAATATGTGTAGCCGAAAAGCCTAAATGCTCACGAAGCAATCCAGAAGCGTGCATTCTATCTACTAAGTTGTGTGAAGTACTTTGGAAAGAATGTGGACTTGAAGGTATAAACCAGTGTTGTAATAAATGAATTTGTAAAATGTTGCTTACTGTGGCTCCCATCAGGATCCTGCTTAACAAACATGGCTCTAGCTCCAGGATACAATAAGAGAATAAAACTGCTTAGAGAGTATTTCTATAGAGTATTTGACCACTGGAGCTTTTTTGCATGAAATATGTAAATTTGTTAAGATTACAATGCACCAGGGAAATGTTAAAATGCCAATTATTTGCATTATTACCTCCATAAGGCAAAAAAGAAATATTTTTCTTTTTAAAGTCACTAGTTCTTTAAATATTCTGGATTAAGCATGTGAACTTTACAATAAAAAGTGATTTAAGAAAAATTAAATTAAATTAAAAAACAAAGCTATTCTGCACCATTTAAGGTTAGTTCTGCTACACTCTGGCCTTGCCACCCTAGTGGTTCTCCAAGGCAGAACTTGTAGCAATTCCAAGATGCAGATAGTTTCATATAATATCCAGGCTTGGTTTCCAGACCTGCCACTGCCTGGTCACGTGACTCTGCACAGAAACACTTCAAGATGCAGAATCTTCTTCAGAAAAAGTACTAGATATCAGCTGGATATTACCACTAAGCACAGGAGAACATGTCAAGCTGCTAACATGACACCTAAGTTGGCATCACACCTGTGACCAAGTATTGAGCAAGTCAACACCATTGTCTTTTTTGTTGGTGGTGGTTTTGTTTTGTTTTGGGGGGTGGGGCTGAGTTGGGTTCTCACTATATAGCCCTGGTTGTCCTGAAACTAGATATACAGAACTCACGGGGATCCACCTGCCTCTGCCTTCCAAGTGTTGGGATTAAAGATGTATTGTCACCTGCCTGGAACATCAGGACCCACAGACTAGATGACCCAGAGACTTAGCACTGAACCAAATACTACTGGAGGAAAAAAAATGTCAATGCAATGATGCCTAACGATATTCTGCTATACTCATAGATTGGTGCCTAGCCTACTTGTCATGGGAGAGGCTTCATGCAGCAATAATGGAAACAAATGTAGACCCACAGCCAAGCATTGACAGCTCGGGGAATCCTGCAGAAGAAGAGAGAGGAGATTGTAGGATCCAGAGGGGTCAAGGACACCACAAGAAAACCCACAGAATCAACTAACCTAGGCTCAACCAGTGAGCCTGCATGGGACTGACCTAGGCACTACATATATGTTACTCTTGTATAGCTTGGTCTTCTTGTGGGACTCCTAATAGTGGGAACAGGGGCTGTCTCTGATTCTTACTGCTTTTTAGACCCTACTCCTCACACTGGGTCGCCTTGACCAACCTTAATACATGGGGAGGTGTTTAGTCTTACTGCAACTTGATATGCCATGTTTTGTTGATATCCATGGGAGACCTGCACTTTCCTGAACAAAAACAGAGGAGTAGATTGGGGGGTGAGAACAAAAGGGGGATGAGGGGAGGGACTGGGAGGAGAGAAGGAAGGGGAAACTGTGGCAGGGATGCAAAATAAAAAAAATTTAATATTAAAAGAAAAATAGTGTGTGTACCACCATGCCCAGTATCACCTAAGTTACTGCAACCCTACACCTTTTAAAAGTGGAAATCTGGCTTCACAAATACTCATTTGGGGTCATCATTTACCTGAAAAATATTTTACAAATATTCATTTGACCTCTGAAACTATCAAAAGTCTGTGTCACTTGGCAAACTACCTTACGAAGCACACTGACTAACGTCAACTTACCAGAATCACGCCATTTCTTTAATAACCCTTACATGCCGAGTCTATGCCTGGGTATAACCAGAATACACTAATAACATCTACCATGAAAAAAGCCAGTATGGTGTCAAACTTCAAATGAGACTTTCTTCTTAGACCTCACCCCACCCCTAAGAAAAAAGAAAGAAAGAAAAAGAAAAAGAAGGCATATAGACGCTTGTCTCAAATTAAAAATGTCTAGGACTATAGCTCAGTGGTAGGCTTGTCTTGCCCAGCATGCACAAGGGCCTACGCTCAATTCCTGGCATATATTCTTGTTAAAAAACAAAAACAAACAAACAAAAAAAAATCCAATATATAAATCCACTGACCTATTTACCTTCTGCTGTCAACTTGACACAACCTAGAGTTACCTGGGAATGGGGAACTTCCCAGGATTTGCCTAGATCACATTGGTCTGTAGACATGTCCATGGGGGACTGTCTCGATTGATGTGGGAAGGTCCAGCCCACTGTGACAGCACCATCTGTAGGCTGGCGGTCCCAAGCCATATAACAAAGCTAGCAGAGTACAGGCCTGGAAGTGAGCCAGTAAGCACCATTCTCCCATGGATTCTTCCTCAGTTCCTGCTGGAGTTCACTTCCTCCATAATGATCAGTGACCTGGAAGTATAAGCCAAATAAACTCCTTCCTCCCTAAGATGCTTTTGGTCAGAGTGAAATAGCAATGGAAAGGAAAGAAGGACACCCATTTAACCATATTTGTCCCAATAAAGGCTCTCCAACCCAGTCCTTGAACCCAGGGCCTTATATATATCANTCAAATGATGCCAGTCAGCACATTCACCCGAGACAGGGTCGCTCTAAATTGCCCAGACTTGCCCCTCAAGTTTGTATTCTCCTTCCGAAGCTACTCCGGAGCTAGGATGACAGGTGTGCACCACCACACCTGGCCCAATTAAGTTTTCAATCAAAAGTGGAGAAAGAGTTATAGCTTTAATGTCTTGAGACAAGTGCAGTGCATGCTCCCCTCAAAGACTAAACAGTGCCGCAATCATCTTAGGGAACGAAGATTCAGGAGTCACAGGGGCTTTTGTGTTTATCAATAAAGTTGGTTTCTACACAGAGACACAATTTCACAGCATTTGCAGTGCACCATGCCTCGATTTCTTGTTCAAGAGAAGTAAATCAGTTTATAAAAAGAATGTTTTCTCTTCAGTGTTTGACCTGTGGCCACAATGGTGTCAAGCTCTTACTCTCCGTGCATACAGATGCCACTCAGGTGATCTCACAGGAATGCTACCACATTCCTAATCTAATGGGGGGGGGCACTTTCTTCCAGTGAAAAAGCAGGTGATTTCATCAAGATTCAGTGTAGGTTTTGCCTTCAGCAGGCCAAAAGCAAACACCATGCATTTAGGGAAACTTCACCAAATCCTATCTTTTTCTTCCTGGGAAAGGCAAATGAAAAGAGGGTATCCTTGTCCCTCCTTGGCTTCCTGTTAGCTGCAGTAACGATGTCAACATTACAATAGGCCACTTTCTAATAATGTAGGCAGTTATCTGAAATTCATCAAACACATCACATGCCTGGTACACGATAGTCTTATTTCCCCAGTTTGATTCTGTGGTACTAGACTTTTCTACTATTCAGGGGTCACACAGTGCCTGAGCCAGCCAGCAACAATGCAGAGAGACCCAGTGCCAGCTCTTCTGCCCAAGCTCACCCTACGACAGCAGGCTGCCAAGTGCCATCTGACTTCTGGATGGACCAGTTTTGTCTGAAACCAAAACCAATGCTGTTAAATGCCAGGGAGCCAAGTGTGCTGGTTCATTCCCTCAGCCAATTGTAAGTAGGCTGCAGTAATGAATAGAGAGAATGTGACTCACTTTTAAATGTACCCAGGACTGCAGGATCACCTACCCATATGTTATCATTTCACAAAGGGTTTTTGTTTTGTTTGTAATGAATTCAATTTGTCCACTGAAAATTCTATCCATGTATATAATACATTCAGATTACTCTCACCTCCCCCACATACACCCTCATACCCATGCCTGTCAACACCTTCCTTTCCTCCCTACCTTTCCCTCAAAGGTTTTATTTTTTTGTTGTTGTTGATTTTAAAGATAAAGTCTGGTTTAGGAGTTCATCTTGTTTTAGGAGACTATAAAATGCTGATATATTGCCAAAATATCCTTAGAAAAAGAAGAAAAAACTACAGATGAACGATGTTTCTATGAACTATAGTTTGCACTCATTTGGGTAGAAAACAACACACACACACACACAAAAGGTTGGGCTATATAGGTAATTGTTTGGCAATTTGGGGAGATGGAGGTTGTTACAGGTTTGTTATTTGAGATAGAATCTCATTATGTAGTCCAGGGTGGCCTGGACCTTTAGATCCTCCTGCCTGGGCCTCCAGAGTTCTGATTACAAAGTGCTGGGATTAAAGGCCTGCACCACCATGCCTGACACTATTTAACTTCTTGNCTTCGTAACACCTCTGAATTCTCAGTCTCTTCTTTCTAGAGCTAGAACAAATAGACCATTCATAATTCTCTCTTATGTTTCCATCTATTGTTGTTTATGTCCATAGGCCAATTCCTCTGCTAACAGGAGTCCTGTACCAAAATGCCAAAGCCATTGATAATTTAGATTTTCCAGCCTTGACACAAGAAAGAATGATTAGGTACTACTTACCTACTTCTCTTTCAGAACCCCTAACCTTACAAATCAAATGCTCTTTTCCTGTCCTGATTCAAACAGAAACAGTAGACCCAACTAAGAATAGCATTGTCCATCTGTCCTGTTAATTTTGCCCCATAAATATAAAATGNAAACAACAGCACTAAGAATTTTCACTTGTTAAAGAATATGTTTCATCTGATCTCAGAATGAGTATGTTTAATAAGGACCACAAAGCTAAAATAGAATCTCAAGAATGATGGGAAAACTACACCCAGAGATTTTTTTTCTTAAGATTTATTTATTTATTATGCATACAGTGTTCTGCCTACATGTATGCCGGCAGGGCAGAAGAGGGCCCCACATCTCATTATGGATAGTTGTAAGCCACCATGTGGGTGCTGGGAATTGAATTCAGGGCTTCTGGAAGAGCAACCAGTGCTCTTAACCGCTGAGCCATCTCTCCAGCCCCCACCAGCGATTTTTTTTTTTTTTTTTTTTTTTTTGGTTTTTCAAGACAGGGTTTCTCTGTGTAGCTTTGGCACCTTTCCTGGAACTCACTAGGTAGCCCAGGCTGGCCTCCAACTCACAGAGATCCACCTGCCTCTGCCTCCCGAGTGCTGGGATTAAAGGCGTGCGCCACCACTGCCCGGCCAGCAATTTTACAGTACTGCATTTGACAGCACATCTTAGCACCAGCCTACAGTCAGTGCTTATAGAAGTCATAGTATTCTAATCACTCCAGCACTCAGCGCAGTGGAGTTTCTCCTCCTTTACTAGATAAGCAACTCCCTTGCTTCCATCTCCAACATCAATGTATGACTCAAGTTCCCACAAATTCAAATAATTCTTATCTAAAAGCTAATAGTTGTTGGTCTGAGTATGTGCAGACATGAAATTAAAACCTGATATTTACACCAAAGTAGCAGCCGAGAACATGGCCTCAGCCTTTTTTCCTATTTCACAGTAGATGTAAGAATAGTATTGTGATCACTTAGTAGCAAAAGATAGTTAGGGTGTCCTGGGAGAAGCAAACCTAATCATCAGCCAACAGAGAGCTAAAAAGCGGGGGAGGAGGCTTTATAAAGAAGAGGAGTGATTGCTAAGGACTACTAAGTTTAAAGCAAGGTACAAACCAGCNTTACTGGATAAAGAAGAAAACAAGACAAACACGCATTTGCTCGCGACTCTAAGGGGACACACGGCTCCACGTGCAGGGCACCAGGTCCCTGATTAACTGAGAAGAAGCAACAAGACCATGAAACAAAATCTTCATGTTATCTAATCGACTGAAATTTTACATCCGATTCACTGTAAAATATTATTTCTGTTAGAGACAAAATTTATTGGGCCTGGAGAGATGGCTCAGTGCTTAAGGGCACCAATAGCTCTTACAGAGGACTCAAATTTGGTTCCCAGCAACCCACACCAGGTGGCTCACAAACTACCTGTAACTCTAGCTCCAGATCCGATGTTCTCTGAAGGCATCTGAACTCATATGTATACATAAACACACATACACTTAAAAAATAAAAATAAATTTTTAAAGACAACTTTGTTAGTGTGCTAGCACTAGAATCTATTAACAACTGGGTTGCATACTATTTAAATTATGTTTGTAGTGGGGATCTGAGAAAATTTTAAATTATAGTATCCTACACCAGGATTCTGAAGAAATAGTAAAACTAGAGCTGGGCATAAGCAAGCATGTGGCCCTGGGTATGACTGGTGGTGGGGGGCAGGAAATGCTTATTTTGTTGTTCCNGGTGTGCTTTGATTTATGATTTGTTTTGCTTATGCTTGTTTAATGTCGTTTTGTTGTTGTTGTTTGAGAGAGTCTCCCACTATATTGCATGAGCTGATCTTGATCCGATTTCACTGTAATCCTCCTGCTACAACCTCCCGTGTGCCGAGATTATAGGTGCAAGCCACTTTGTCACACAAGGGATGTTAATACCAATCACCTCGGGGGTGGAAGTCTACATGGCAGCAATGGAGGGGCTTAAAAAGAGTTTTCTCGCCGTTACGTTATTCCATGTCATTTAAATAGATCACCTATTGAGAAAACAAGAACTAGATAACGATACAACCCGTACACACACTGCACTTACCTTCATTGACACTGATAATTTTATCAATTTGACTACAGATTAGAGCTCCCCACTTCCCTATCATTTACTTTTCTTACGCGACAAAATACTGACAGAAGCAACTTGTGAGGGGGAAGCTCACTGTGGCTCAAGGCTTTTCTTAGTCTCAGGGGGATTTCAGAGCAGCCAGACCCTGCAACTGAGGCTCCAATTTCGGAAGACCATGAAACAGAGCTAGAGCCTGAAGCAGCACCGGGCTACAGCCCTCAAAGGTCAGCCCCTGTGGCCCACACCTCAGCTAGCCTAGTCCCAAAACATCCTTCCAAAAGAGTGATACTAGCTGGGAATCAAGTTCCCCAAACATGAGGCTGTGGGAGACATTTCAGATTTGAACCATGCTGTATCCCCAATGTTAAATAGTTTGCTCTTGAAGAGGTGGTACACAATCTCAAATTCTAAATAATCTAAGATCACTTGAGTGTTTCACAACAGGGCCATAGATAAAAAGCCCTCTGAATAGCTTGTTTNGTGACTAGGCAATCCAGCATTAGCATGGCGTATTTTTCCCACCGTCAGAAATTGTTCTTTCCTTCATCAACTCTCTGAATATCTGTTCTTGACTCTTGTTCCTTTGTTCATCTATAACCGAAGCACAAATCTGATCATCCTGACATTTGCATTCAGCAAAAGACACATTACTCAACTACCTGTGTAGAATAAAAGACGATTCTCCCTTTTAAAACTCCCTGGAATTGGTTTCTGAGGTAAACAGTGTGAAAATGTTAGCCAATTACAAAGGGCTAAAGAAAAGAAACTAATACACACAACTGATATACAAATTAAAAAAAAATTGTATATAAATAGAATTGTTACCCAAATTCCAGAAAGTTCACCATTGTATTTTGAAAATAAACATGATTTATACCTTAAAATTCTGAGCTTGAAAGGCATATATCACCCAAAACAGCTTTTCCTTCACAGCACTCAACTGTTTGGTCTCTAGAACTAAGGAAAAGGCCTCNGGTCTGGANTCTCAAGCACCCCCACCTTTGTCCTCCTTCCACTTCCCTGAGAGGATCTGCCAGAGCCTGCAAGGCTGTGTGTGCATCATTCCCCGAAAATGCCCCAGGGCCACAATGGCTCAGCAGCTATGTGGTGACTAAACTGGGACACGTTCCTCACCCACCACCCACATCACATCGCATGATGAAGAACACTACACTCAACAGAGNGCTCAGGCCTTTGGTACAATGCATAACACCTCTCAGATGCCTTTAACGAGGAGAGTGAAATGGCAAAGCCCTGGAACTTTTACAGACTGCTTCTTGATAGGAAATCTCTTGAAGCACAAGGTGAAAACTGACAGATCAGAAGTGATGATACACTCACCACTTCGTCCCTGTCTGTGAAACAAAAGACCGCTGGTATCCATTCTCCTTTCCAAACCATGACTGTCACTGATTTACTTCACCTTTGTGTCCAAACCATTCCAAACACTGTGGAATTCGAGAACTGTGTCTCTATGCCACTTTTTACAAAGTAATTATAAAGAAGCCATGAATAACAAAATCTGATTTTCAAATACCCCACTATTGATGATTGGCCTTTTCTCCCCTTTCTGTCTTTGTCTTTCTTTCTCTGATTTTGGAAACAAGCTCTCACTCAGGACAACAGGTAGACCTCAAACTACATATATAGGTCTGGCTCACTTTGAGCTTACAGAAATCCTCCTGCCTCAACCTTTCTTACTGCTAGGATTACAGGCATGAGCAGCTACAGCTGACCAATTTTAACTTTGATGTGCTTAACAGGCAGGGGAACACACCAAAAAAGAGAGAATGGATTTGAGTTGTCAAAGATTATTGTTAATATTCAATTCCTCCACAACAATTAAAGCTTGCAAGGTCTTCTCTGTCTCTGAAAATGCAAATCCCAAAATGCGGCATTTCAAATATGTACCTGAAATTACAAATTTGATTTAAAACCCTTAAAATTTCTCCAAATAAATTCACCACTTCCATGGTGGAAATGTGTTCTTAGTCTTCACAAANCCCAGGGCTGCATTTTCTTAGAATTCTATATGAATAGAGNCCTTATACAGTTCAACAAACACATAACATCATACTTGGAAGGTGAGAATCCCTTTTGAACATTGCACCTTCCGAAGCAGACTGCATTTCCAAAAGAAAATATGGTAAAGGAGGGTGGACTGGAGGTGGAAATACATTGGAGAGAGAAAATGTGTCCCAAATAGGATGTTAAGGGAAAAATGAATACATTTCCCCTTTCACATCACTTGTGTTAAATATTTTTCTTTGAAGTGACGACACAGCCCACACTTTCCTAGATGGAAAAACAGTTCATAGGGAATCCACTATCACAATAAAAGTTAACCCACAAGAGAGAGAGAAAACAGAAAAGTATGGGGGCTGCGGAGATGGGTCAGTGAGGAAAGTACTTGCCACACAACCATGAAGAGCTAAGTTCAGATCTCCAGCACCACATGACAAGCTTGGAATAGTGGGCACGACAGACATCTGTAACCCTAGTGCTGGGACCAGAGACAGCCAGATCCTCAGAGCTCTGTGGTCAGCACTCTAGCCAACTGATGAGCTCAGGGATCAGGGAGGAAGACTTTAGAGGAAAAAAATAAAGTGGAGAGTACTAGAACAACACAACCTCTGGCTTCCACATAAGGACATATGCACATGTACCTGCATACGCACAGGCATACATACAACCGTGCACTTATGCACCCTATGGAAACACTGACACCGAGATAAAGACTGGTAGCCTATGTCCACAAAAATAAACATTTTAAACTTCCCTCTTTTCACCTACAGGCATTCTTTTCTGCCACTTTCAGCTTCACTCCCTTGAAGCTCAGCAAACATCAGAGTATCTAACTGCTCTCTGGGGATGTAGAATGACATATCTTAGGATGGAGGATGACACACAGGAGTAAGAGCTAGGACGAAGGCACTCCCTAGCCAGGCTTTGCCCAGAAATTTTGCAGCCATCCCACTGAGGAACAGACAGCAGAGGAAGAGAGTAGCCAAGAGACAGAAAACACAGATGTCACCCTCTTAGACCTCTTTCCTAAGAGACAGGTTTCCTACAGTTGCCTCTATTCTTTTAAGGCAATGGTACAGCAAGTGGCAATTGGGCATAGAATAACCAGGCAGGAACAGCAGGCTGCTTCTCTGACACTCCACTCTGCTGTAACTCTCATCCTTTTTCACAAGTGAGAAAGTAAAATCAATGGTTCTCATAATTATCCTGACTACTGTTGATTTGCTTGGTCTAGAAAGCGGAGCACATTCAGTGAGCCCAGAATGGAAGGGTCGCGGTCATTTTCCCATTAGCAGCTCAATTTCCTGTTTTTCTAGAATGTTTGAACTGACATACAATTGCAACAGCTGTTAAAACGCTGGCTCTGGCCACCACTGCTCCCTTTGGGCTCATCTAATATTTCCAGACTTCTGTTTCTGCAGAAATAATACCATGTGATCATTCGTGTGCATGAAGACAGAGTAGGCAGATGGAAGTCCCCCAGGACTGGCCATAAATCCCTCACCTAGGGTTGAGCATCTTAACTGCTTCCTTAGAAATAGGCCTTGCTGTACAGACAGAAGCTGTGGCATTACGCCATAAACAGAAATGGTACTGAGTTTAACAAACACAACAAAAGGAAGCCAATTACTTGGTGTTTGCGATGGTTCATCTCAATTGTCAGCTTGATAAACTGGAGAATCACCTGGAAGAGGAGCCTTGGGGCATGCCTGAGGGATAGTCTCGATTAACTGAGGTGCACCAGGAAGGTGGTGCCATTCCACACACTGACATCCTGCACTGTGTAAAAAAGAGAGAGTGAGCTGAGCATGGATCCATCACTCTCTCCTTTCNGCTCAGGCCTTTGGTACAATGCATAACACCTCTCAGATGCCTTTAACGAGGAGAGTGAAATGGCAAAGCCCTGGAACTTTTACAGACTGCTTCTTGATAGGAAATCTCTTGAAGCACAAGGTGAAAACTGACAGATCAGAAGTGATGATACACTCACCACTTCGTCCCTGTCTGTGAAACAAAAGACCGCTGGTATCCATTCTCCTTTCCAAACCATGACTGTCACTGATTTACTTCACCTTTGTGTCCAAACCATTCCAAACACTGTGGAATTCGAGAACTGTGTCTCTATGCCACTTTTTACAAAGTAATTATAAAGAAGCCATGAATAACAAAATCTGATTTTCAAATACCCCACTATTGATGATTGGCCTTTTCTCCCCTTTCTGTCTTTGTCTTTCTTTCTCTGATTTTGGAAACAAGCTCTCACTCAGGACAACAGGTAGACCTCAAACTACATATATAGGTCTGGCTCACTTTGAGCTTACAGAAATCCTCCTGCCTCAACCTTTCTTACTGCTAGGATTACAGGCATGAGCAGCTACAGCTGACCAATTTTAACTTTGATGTGCTTAACAGGCAGGGGAACACACCAAAAAAGAGAGAATGGATTTGAGTTGTCAAAGATTATTGTTAATATTCAATTCCTCCACAACAATTAAAGCTTGCAAGGTCTTCTCTGTCTCTGAAAATGCAAATCCCAAAATGCGGCATTTCAAATATGTACCTGAAATTACAAATTTGATTTAAAACCCTTAAAATTTCTCCAAATAAATTCACCACTTCCATGGTGGAAATGTGTTCTTAGTCTTCACAAANCCCAGGGCTGCATTTTCTTAGAATTCTATATGAATAGAGNCCTTATACAGTTCAACAAACACATAACATCATACTTGGAAGGTGAGAATCCCTTTTGAACATTGCACCTTCCGAAGCAGACTGCATTTCCAAAAGAAAATATGGTAAAGGAGGGTGGACTGGAGGTGGAAATACATTGGAGAGAGAAAATGTGTCCCAAATAGGATGTTAAGGGAAAAATGAATACATTTCCCCTTTCACATCACTTGTGTTAAATATTTTTCTTTGAAGTGACGACACAGCCCACACTTTCCTAGATGGAAAAACAGTTCATAGGGAATCCACTATCACAATAAAAGTTAACCCACAAGAGAGAGAGAAAACAGAAAAGTATGGGGGCTGCGGAGATGGGTCAGTGAGGAAAGTACTTGCCACACAACCATGAAGAGCTAAGTTCAGATCTCCAGCACCACATGACAAGCTTGGAATAGTGGGCACGACAGACATCTGTAACCCTAGTGCTGGGACCAGAGACAGCCAGATCCTCAGAGCTCTGTGGTCAGCACTCTAGCCAACTGATGAGCTCAGGGATCAGGGAGGAAGACTTTAGAGGAAAAAAATAAAGTGGAGAGTACTAGAACAACACAACCTCTGGCTTCCACATAAGGACATATGCACATGTACCTGCATACGCACAGGCATACATACAACCGTGCACTTATGCACCCTATGGAAACACTGACACCGAGATAAAGACTGGTAGCCTATGTCCACAAAAATAAACATTTTAAACTTCCCTCTTTTCACCTACAGGCATTCTTTTCTGCCACTTTCAGCTTCACTCCCTTGAAGCTCAGCAAAC
This sequence comes from Neotoma lepida, assembly GCA_001675575.1. Lineage (NCBI taxonomy): Eukaryota > Metazoa > Chordata > Mammalia > Rodentia > Cricetidae > Neotoma > Neotoma lepida. The sequence continues at coordinate 93,361 of LZPO01087291.1, read as the reverse complement.
ATCAGAGTATCTAACTGCTCTCTGGGGATGTAGAATGACATATCTTAGGATGGAGGATGACACACAGGAGTAAGAGCTAGGACGAAGGCACTCCCTAGCCAGGCTTTGCCCAGAAATTTTGCAGCCATCCCACTGAGGAACAGACAGCAGAGGAAGAGAGTAGCCAAGAGACAGAAAACACAGATGTCACCCTCTTAGACCTCTTTCCTAAGAGACAGGTTTCCTACAGTTGCCTCTATTCTTTTAAGGCAATGGTACAGCAAGTGGCAATTGGGCATAGAATAACCAGGCAGGAACAGCAGGCTGCTTCTCTGACACTCCACTCTGCTGTAACTCTCATCCTTTTTCACAAGTGAGAAAGTAAAATCAATGGTTCTCATAATTATCCTGACTACTGTTGATTTGCTTGGTCTAGAAAGCGGAGCACATTCAGTGAGCCCAGAATGGAAGGGTCGCGGTCATTTTCCCATTAGCAGCTCAATTTCCTGTTTTTCTAGAATGTTTGAACTGACATACAATTGCAACAGCTGTTAAAACGCTGGCTCTGGCCACCACTGCTCCCTTTGGGCTCATCTAATATTTCCAGACTTCTGTTTCTGCAGAAATAATACCATGTGATCATTCGTGTGCATGAAGACAGAGTAGGCAGATGGAAGTCCCCCAGGACTGGCCATAAATCCCTCACCTAGGGTTGAGCATCTTAACTGCTTCCTTAGAAATAGGCCTTGCTGTACAGACAGAAGCTGTGGCATTACGCCATAAACAGAAATGGTACTGAGTTTAACAAACACAACAAAAGGAAGCCAATTACTTGGTGTTTGCGATGGTTCATCTCAATTGTCAGCTTGATAAACTGGAGAATCACCTGGAAGAGGAGCCTTGGGGCATGCCTGAGGGATAGTCTCGATTAACTGAGGTGCACCAGGAAGGTGGTGCCATTCCACACACTGACATCCTGCACTGTGTAAAAAAGAGAGAGTGAGCTGAGCATGGATCCATCACTCTCTCCTTTCTAGCTGTAATGTCAGCTCCTTTTGTCTTGACTTTCCCACCATGGATGGGCTGTACCCATGGACCAGGAGCAGAGTAAACTCTTCTTCTTTCTTATGCTGCTTTTGTCCGAGTATTTTATCACAGCAACAGCAAAAAGAAACTTAAGCCAGTTTTGACCACACTGAGAACACAGTTTTTCCACAATGCTGCCAGCACTATAACAATGGGCCANAGTAATTTTTGCACTTAAAAATCAACCTACATACAAAATCAGAGTCATTATGCACAACCATATTATGAACCCAAACTATTATAACTTAAGTTTATGTGCAATAATATTTCAAAATATTGCCACTAAAACACTTGAATAATTTTCCTAAAATCAAATTTNCTCAATTAGGGAATTATTTTAAATATTCGTTTAAAGTAGTCACTCTTTTAAATATGTCCAAATGATGTATTTTCTACAAATCTGGGGAAATTATAAAGAATAAGCATACCATTTTATTTCATACTTTGAAAAAAATACAGTATTATACTCTGATTTAAACTGATAACCCAATACAGAACAAGANTAAATATAGGAAATTCAAATGAAGGATTCAGGTCATATCTAGGACTTTCATTCTCACAACCTTGTGGCCGCACACTTGAAAGCCTTCATGGGGCTTCACATTTTCTATACAATTGACAAAGCTGAGAAACTGACCCAAATTTGTAGTGCAGTACCATTTCCTCTATCAGATTCCTACAACACACCTATGAGCTTGTTCCCTGAGGAAGCATATTATCATATAAAGACACAGAAATGATCTAAGTATCACTTACTACATGACACCAAAGAGTGAGACACAAATTATTGTTTGGAAGCCATGACGACTTTGGTTCTTGTAAAGTGGTATTAGCTACCTAAAATCCACTCAATGCTACAAGTCCATCTAACTGCCTTTACATTCCTTACTGTCTCAAAAACTGAGACCACCACCCCCTTATTGCACTCTCAAAAATACTTCAAAATTCACTTCCAAGTTTCCAGATGTTCGAAATCCATCCCTAACTATTTAAATTGATGGGCAGCACTGTGAATTCAGTCTGTGAAAAAACCAGCAACCCCGGCTTACTCCTCACATTTCCTAAGGACCAGTCAGTCCCCGAAGAGCCTTTTCCAAAGCAGGCATTCCTCAGATAGGGAGCTTGGATGTGAAACTGGAGCCCCTTGGCCCTTTATAAATAGTCCTGGGAAACTTCATTCTCCCATACTTTTAGTTTGTTTTTACTATTACAGATGGGGAAAAATTTAGCAAAGCAGTGTCATGAAAAAAAAAAATCTCATAACTATCATACTAAAGTTGGAACACTAAGCCCAAGGCTAAGAAATATCTTTAACAACAATAAAAAAAAAATCGCTGGAAATTTTATAAAGACAGTTTGACTTAACTCCTAAAATAAGTACAGAGTCAAAATCGCTCNATAGCGGTTGGTGAGATGGCTCAGCTGAAAAGGTGGTCGACACCAAGGCCAACACTGTGAGTTCGATCCCTGGAACACACACAGTAGCAGGGGAGAACCTCCNACTCCATGCACACATGTACATACACACACACGCACACACACACACAAACACACACACATATACACACACATATATATAAATGTAAAATAAATTAAAAAAAAATTAGATAGGAACTCCATCCACCTTGGGTCCATTTCTTCCTAGCCATTTATTTCTGAAAACCATACCACATCTTCATTGTTTGTGAAGTATAGGAGTCTAAAAGTCCAGCCAATATAAGATAATGGATATTAATCTAATATCTTCTAAATGTTAAAATTCAAATACATTTGCCAAGGGCCAAGCCTAGTCTTCATTTGAAAAAAGAAAAACCAATTTACTATTCTGCAAAACCTCTGATATATATTTTATTTTATGAATGTATACATCATTTAGAGCCAACAGACATTTGTGTTCAATATTTTAAAGTAAATATTCTTTTTTTAATTAAAAAATCAATATTTCATGTTTTCACTTCATATATTAAGCTGGAGGGGTCAACCAACTTTTCCAAGGAGAGTCTTGACTATGTAAATGTTTTTAGCTTTGCAGGCTACAAGACCATGATCTGGTCTACTCAACTGCAGTGTGAACACAGTATGCAAACTCACGAGTGTCAGCTAATTCAGCTCCTCAAAAACACTGGTAGAGAACAAGAAATTAATATGCAAACAATACCTAAGATCAAAAAATAAAACCAAGAAAATTTTTTTTCAAAAACATTCAAAGTGCTTGAACAGATAATTCTCCCAAGAAGATAGAGAAGTGGCCGAAAGAAGGTATATAACTGAAAGCTACATGACGTCACTAACCATCAGGGAAATATAAATCAAACCCAGAAGGAGACACACTGTCATACCACTAGGATGGCTACTATTGGCATGAGGTGTGACCAGAAAATTATACTTGTTGAGACAGTGAAGAAATTAGAAGCTCTATCTACTGTTACTGGGAATGTAAAATGATATAACTATTATAGAAAGCACTATGAAAATTTCTCAGAAATCTAAAAAGAGCTAGGCATGGCAACACATGCTTGGAAACCCAGGATTCCAGAGGCAGATGACAGCTTCAGCTGCATAGCAAGTTTCAAGAAACCAGAGCTACAGAGCAAGACCCTATCTCCAAACAACAAAAATACATTTAAAAACTACAGCCATGGTAGCAACACACCTATGTTCCCAGTATCGGGCAGATAAAGCAAATTTTGAGTTCAAGGCCAACCTGGACTACATAGTGAGGCCCTGCCTTGAAGGGGGGGGGGAGGAAGAGCTGGCAGATAGGCTGTATGAGACACTAATTCCACTTCTCACTACATATCTAAGGGCTGGAAGCTGGGTCTATTTGTACACTCANGTTTATAGCATCGCTACTCACAATAACTAAAATATGGAAGAAACCAAGCATCCACAGATGGATGACTTTACACACAAACACACTATTAACCAACATGAAGGGATGAAGTATTTGTACATGACATAACATGTCAACACTGAAGCCATGTGAAATAAGCAGGTCACAAAAGACCAACAGATCCCACTTATGAGAGATGGTCAGTAAGGTCAAAATCCCAGGCAAAAAGTAGAATGGTTGCCACGTGCCTCCAGAGGGGGAAGCAGACCACTACTGTTTAATAAAAATAAACTTGTAGTTTTAACAGAACAATGGGTATGGAGATGGTGATGGCTACACAGCAATATGAATATGCTTTTTGCAACTGAATGTACATTCCAACTGTCTAAGACAGTAAATTTAACATTGTGGTTATTATTTACTATAATTTTAAAAGGGAGAAAAGCACAGGTAGAGGCCTGTCTTGACCTATAGGTCACAATTTGTCAGGCCACAGTCCGCAAACTCATGAGGTAGGTATGGTATCTTAAGTTCTAAGAATAAACAGAATGCTGACTTGGCACCAAAATAGTGATGGTATCTAACATCATGTTTCTTTTTTCCTTACAGAGTACAGATATTTCTTCAGCAAAGCACTTAAGGTCAGAGCCAATTTCCCAGTGTCCCTTGCACAAATCCTTTTATATAAAAATAAGAAGTAATGAACATTTGACAAATTAAATGAAAAGAAGTCTTAATAAGATGCCCAGCGGTGGTGGCGCACGCCTTTAATCCCAGCACTAGGGAGGCAGAGACANGTGGATCTCTGAGTTAGAGGCCAACCTGGTCTACAAAGTGAGTTCCGGCATAGCCAGGCTACACAGGGAAACCCTGTCTATGGAGGACAGAGGTGGGGTAGGGTATATGGATGGTTGGTTGGCACTGCTATGTAAATACATCCTACAAAATTGTTATTCTAAAAAAAATTTTTTTTTAAATTGTTATTCTGTTTCCTGCTACCTCACTCACAGGAAATTAAGATTTTGTAGAAGAAATTGAGCATTGTTTTATTAAACAATTTCATGTTTCTCATTTGGTAAGCTCTCTTACTTTTGAAATTTTGCTNTAAATAAACTTTGTAGCCACATCATGACAAAAATAAAGACTTTGTCATACAACAAAGGATTGCCACTTACTATGAGTAGAAGTTTTATTGTGAGTTTGAAAACATAATTTAACCACAAATAATTTACTATGAGTTTCAACACACAGCCAGAGTATTTGATCTCCTTTGAAATGTTACACACTTTTATAGTCACTGGAATGTGTAGTATTTTTTAAATATATAAAATGTAGACATTGTTTCAAAAAGAACTGTGATAATGAACTTTTCAGACCACTTGAAATGAAAACCACTTTGGGCCATTAAGTATAAACCATCACAGCAAATGTGATACATGACACAGTTGTAAACTCAATGTGTTATGTTAAGCCTACTGTTGAAAGACACAGGTTTGGAAGCAGATCTTGCTTCCAATAATCCTACACCCACTGGAGTTCTGTAATCATGGATATGTTAATTCAGCAAGCATAAGATGAAGTTAATGTACTTTCTCAAAAAGAAAAGGCAGACAGTAGTGGTGCACGCCTTTAATCCTAGCACTAGGGAAGCAGAGAAGCAGAGGCAGGAGGATCTCTGTGAGCTCAAGACTAGCCTAGTCTATAGAGCTAGCTCCAGGACAGCCTAAACTACACAGAGAAACCCTGTCTCAACAAAACAAAACAAAACAAAAAAGACAACTATTTTTAAAATAAAAATACTATGCAGAATGTAAATAGACTCTTTAGAACTCAAAGTCAACTTTAGTTCTTTAAGAACGGCAGTGCCTCCATCCCCCCATCAGCTGCTGCTGTTAAACAATCACTCTCAAACCAAGATGCACTGTAAACCTAACCATGCCCTTAGCCTAGACCAAGCCAATCAAACAAGAACAGCTAGATGTGNGAGGAAGCATGAGCATTAGTTTGCAAGTTACCTGGGTGATTCTTATGTTGAAACTTATGCCAAGTACTCAATAGTCAAACTTTAGAGCCAATAATGCATCCAAACAAAGGCAGAAGAAAGCAGTCAGTAAGTTCTTCCTTCATTTTCCCTAGCCCTCCAATTAACTCCACTGCTCCCAAGCTGTGAAAGTAAAAAGTGAGTTTATTAACCCCCTGCCTANTCTAGATTTGTTTCAGAATCAAAACAGTAAGATCCTTCAAAGCAAGGTCAACTAAGACTTTGACATTTACATTTTGAAAAGTCAAAAAAAAAAACCTTATCTGGGCAAGTAAAGAATGCCAGCATAAGCACATGATCCCAAAGATAAAGTCTCAAGCTGAGGTCAGCAATCACGTCGCTTTTTCTCAGTGATTAATGCCACAGTACTGAGTGCTAAACACACAGCTTGGCTAACTTTACTCCAAGAGAAAAAGCAAGCTCTTCTTTGTGGGGATCATGTTCCAAGACTCCCACGGATGTCTGAAACAATAACTGGTTCTAAACCCGAGCCATACTATGTTTCCCTATACACACCCCTACCTCAAATAGTTTATTAACTAGAGACAGTGAGATGCTAGTAATAATAACTAGAAAAGGGAACATTACTATAACAAAGTTTCCATGAGGTGAATGTGTCTGTTTTCAATCATCTTGTACTTTCAATTCAAGAAAGCACTTAATTTCTTTGTGGCATATCTGAATTTTCAGAACCACAACTTCTGGAATGTTGGGACCATTATTAAGTAAAATGAGAATTTCTTTCTGGTTTTGTATTATTATTACTATATTATTATTATTACTACTACTACTACTATTATTATTAGAGACTAGGTCTCACTCTGTAGCCCAGGATGGCTGGCTGGAACTCATGACAATCATCTTGCCTCAATTTCCCTAGACCTGGGATAACAAGCATGAGACACCTAGCAAATAATGGTTTTTTGACCCTAAAACACTCCTGTACTTTGAGATGGCTGATGTGATATCCAAGATGGCTACCAAGTAATCAGTGGTAGACAGCCGACAGAGCATGGGTAAACAAAGTCATCTCTTAGGTTGGATAAGATGGAATAAATTCAGATGGCACAATATGTCATCACACTACTCAGAAAGAAATGTGACTGAACATCACAAACCGTTTCTTTCTGGAATGTTCTATGTGATATTTTGGACCCATTACTGACCACAAGAAACTTGAACTACTAACACTGGATATCCACAGTAGAAAGGAAAATCATGTTTGGTCACTATCTTCACCTCTAAAACCTTTCAACTCTTCAAGCAGTGTCTCAACNGTGCTCTCCTCTTCAAAGACACACCAACCAACCCAGCATTTCCAACCAAGGAAACTAGTAAGTGATGATAATTTTCATGTTACAATACAAATTAAACCAGCTAACTTTCATCTATGTAAAAACCTATATATTAGACACAGATAGATGAGAGATGTCAGATAACAAACACATACACATGGATACATATTATATGAGATCTATGAATACTCAGAAGGAAAATTATTTAGATGAATTCAGGAGACTATAATTTGAGCAGAGATTTGAGATCTGGACAGCTCCTACAATCAGAGGAGGTTCTGAAAGCACTCACTACCAAGATGACCTCACACCAGTCGCAGAAACCTCTATTGGCCACAGCTGAGTCAATCAGCANGCAGATGCTTAAAGCATATCCAGTTAGTTGTTTACAGCTTAAAGCATTAATTAACTACAAGGCTCAATTACTCTGACACATTCTTTATTAGGTTGATCTGTTGAAACTAGCTCCAGAACCAAATTCAAATCAAGTGCTTCTTGCAATTTTGCAAAGTGTTTGTGTGTGTAAAACATATATGTAACATGCAAACTTTGATCTAGTATCATAGTACACATAAAGACAGCATTTCCAAGAGGTTGAGGCGGGAAGACCCAGAGTTCAGTGTCGGCCTCCACTTTTGTAGGGCTCACAAGACAAACAAACTCATGGGAAAAACAAATAAACATTTAATCTCAAAGTAAAATCAAAGCTGTGGAAATTCAGTGGCTTTGAAGTCTAAACTCAGCAGCATTTTTCAAAGTCAAAAGGCCAAGCCTACAAGACATACAACAAATGACCAGTGGAGTGGATACTTATACACGATATTGAGAAGGAGGACTAAGATACTAGGGACTGAGGAGGTGAGCCCGAAACCAAGGGAAATGTACTGGGTGTGTCACCAGAGCAAAGACCCCTCAAGGGCCAGAGTTCTTCAGCAGGTGGCCTTAGGGCAGCCACAATGTAAATGGTTCCATCTCTCCCAGGTGTTTCATTGTGCTATGCAAATGTGAGCTAAATATATGGAAACACTGAAGAAAAAAACTTAAAGCCCCAAGTTTTATCTAGATATATGCAATATCACAATTATTTAAAATGTTTCAAAGAAAAAGTAGTAGCCAAGAGGCCACAAAACAATTTGTTTTCCTAAAATAATGTTATTCCCTGAGTGTGCTAATACGTAATAAAAACAACTCGAATTCAAAGAGGGAGATCAACCAATTTTACTGTAATACTGTACTGTAAGTGCATCTTATGTGACAATAAAATAATACCTTGACTGGGTACTTCTTGAAGAAAAGAGGTATGTTTAGCTCCAGCCATAGAGGCTGAAGCCTGAGCTCAGGCAGCCCTAGCAATTCATCAGGTGAGGGCTTGCTAGCAGCACCGTACAGTACAGGTATCACAGCAGGAAACCGTAAGAAATGGAGCAAAAGGCAAACAGAGACAGCCAGGATCACTTTACAGCAGTATTCCCTACCCCTAGCCATCCCACTCCCATTAATCTTCCCTAATGACCTCATCATCTCTTAAAGGNACCACCTCCAATTCCGTTATATGAGGGGCCAAGTTTCTAACCTAGGAACCTCTGTGAGAAAAACCGGATCTAACTACAGGTCTTGGTTAATGTTTCAACACCAACGATGTTAAAATGTAGATTTTTTTTTTTTAATATCTGACCATGGTCAGGAGACTATTCAAATCTGTGAACACAATTCACCTCAACAGTCACCTCAAACCTCAGGTTTTACTAATTGGCTCAGGAACCTGAGCAGAGGGTTTCCTCTGGTTTCCTTGGTAAAACATATAACTGTGTTGATTTGTCTTTCAAATAACCTGTTACAACAGCATACACCTTGGAAAATTACAGACAACAGAGGGCCTCTTTTGAACAACAATACCCAAGGATAAGAACTAAAGTAGGCCTCCCCAGCTATTAGGCTATTGAGTCATGATATAATTAGTTCTATAGTAAGGAACCTACCTTCAAAAGCAACAATTATATCATAGTAAAATTGCACCCTGCCACCTCCTAAGTACTCTTATTTTTCCACAACTTAAACCCTTTTAAAAGTCTTCTTTTTTTTTTTTTAGAAAAAGCAAAAGTTAATCCTGAATAACCAACAAATATAATAAGCACTGGGAATTACATGCCAATAGNCAAGCAGGAGAAGGCAGGCCATTTTTTTTTAAAGAATACTGTTAGTTATTACTGTAACTCATGCGATGGTACACTTTTCCAGGTGTCTTCCCTTAAGTTTAGAAGGTGAAGGCAAAGACTATGTAAAACATTTTCTTCTGTGAGGGATGCTGGTGCACGCCTGTAATCTCAGTACTTGGGAGGCAGAGGCAGGAGGTCATCTTCAACTATAAATAAAACTCCATACCAGCCTGGGCTAAAGGAGTCTCTGACTCAAAATAAAAGAAAAATAAATTTTAGAAGCAGCAAAATGTTTCACTGAGAAAGTAGATGCAGACTCTTAGAACTCGTTAGTTTTGCCTTCCAGTTCTCAAGCGTACAACCTGGAGTACTCTAGGCTTGTCACTAGCAAGCTCTTTGTATTTCTTCCTCCCAGAGCTAGCTGAACTCACCCATTTTATTTAAAAGAACATCATGACTCCCAAGCATCTGTAAGTGTATTTTGTGTAAATGGGTATTTTTAGAGAAATAATCTATTACCAAAGGCACCAATACAATTCTCTGTTATTTTGTAAGAGTCGAATTCAGTCTTGTGAAAGTTCGTTCATCATTAACTTACACAAATCTTCAGCTCTATTTCCAGACTTTGTTTTATGCTCATCCTACCAATACACTGAAAGAATATATGGAAGGTTACACAGTAGTATCTAGACAGTAGCACACCAAGGCAAAAAAAGAAAAATAATGTGGAGAGCTACAGCAAAAGGGATATTTGCATGGAGAAGATTGAAATTTCGAGAAAAAAGAACGAATTCATACACTGCATGTTTCCTCTACGTAAGCATTACGCTAAATATCTGTTAGATTAGTCATGTTGCCTTGAGATTCTTCCATGTTTCCTCTAGACAACTGCCAATGCTCGCATGGCCTCTGATGAATAAACATGCTGTGACTTGCTCCTAAGGAAACGCCTGTCATGTTCCAGGGAAAAATGACTTCTTCACTCTTAAACCAGAAAAAAAGAAAGAAAAAAAAAAAACTGAACGACTCTCATTCATTGCTTACAAAGTCGACTGTTCCTTACCGTTCCTATTTCTGGAATGTTCGTACTCTGTTTAGTGCATTTCTACGTTCTGATTAACAAAGAAAAATGAGATTGGAGGTGCCTTATGGGAAAGAAGGTGCACGACGGGACGTCTTCAACTAGGACAGGGTTGTGTAGCTTGACCGTTTACCACGACAAAGGTTACTCTCAAGTCCTCCTCAGCCCTTGCAGGACTACCTGTTCTCACTACTGTTTACCCAAACGTTTAACAGAGTGATTTCTAGCATATTTGGCAGGAAGGCATGCTTCATTTAATATTAACTCACCATGTGACAGCCCCTTACCCTCCAATCGCTCCTCAGACACGTGACGATAAAAAAAAAAGTATAGCTGTTTGCCAATGCGACTTTGCGCTTGGTTTTGGCATCACCAATTGGCCAGAGGCACACACACACACACACCCCCAGTCAGAGGCAAGCACCCCGCCTGCTCCCGGAACTGTCAAGCCGGGCTGACAGCTGGCACACCTTGCAGCGCCCTCCGTGAGCTTTCAGAAAGCCCCTTCCTTGCAGTCACCTTGACAGTCAGGACTGCTCCACTTGGGCCTGAGCACTTGGCCAGTGAAACTTTTCCTTCCTTTCCCGGAGCGCACTTACAGGTGTCGTCCCCCGCTCCGGAGCCTCAACAAGGAACCCTTTGTTACCACTTTTGCTCCGGGACTCCTCACCCAACGCCTAGCATTCTCCTGGCCTTTTGCAACCCCGGTGGGAAAGCCTGCCCAAACCACNGAACCCCCCCAATCCCGGGGACACCCGGGAGGACGCAGTCTCCTGCCGCGTGTGATCTGGCCCGGGAGCCAGGCGGCCCGCGGGGAGAGCGCTGCGGGCTAGCTGGGCGCGCGAGGTCACCGCGGCCGGCGGGGGTAGCTACCCTGCTTACCCTACGGAGCCCACGGGCTGCGTGGCGGGTGTGCGGGGCGCGCTGCGGGGTCCGGGATCCGGAGCGCTGCGGTCCATCGCGCTGCTGCTCGCTGCGCGGGCTCGGGCTTGGAGGCGGCGCGTCACTGCTGGGGTGGGAGAGGCCGGCGGGTCAGGGCGGGAGCGAGCCGGCCGAGAGACCGCCTCGACCCACGGCAGCCGGGGGCGGACCCGCCTCCCCGGGGCGCTTCCACCTGCGGGCCGGTCCCCGCCCGGGGGCGCCGCGACGCCGGCCCAAGGTCCCCGCCCCGGCTGCAACCCGCAGCCAGTTGGCGGCGAAGGGGCGGCGCGCGGCGGCCCGGACTGCGAAGGAGGAGGAGCGGACTGGGCGCGGGACGGTCGCCACGCCCGCAGTCCTTGGGCTCCGGCGGCCCGCTGTGCACGAACTGAACCCTGTGCAAAGTTTCCCAGAGGAGCTGCGGGCCACAGCGCCCCGGCTTTCCCAAGCCGCTCCCCGCTCTAGGGCACCCGGCGCGTCCAGTCCGCGCGCAGCCGGCCTGGAGCACCGCTCCTCCCCGGCACGGCTGGCTCGGGTGCCCCGAGCAAGCACGCGGCGGAAGGTAGCAGTGTCCCCCCTACCCGTCCGCTGCACCCGCGCCCCCACTCACCCTGCCCCATGGCCCTGCCTGGAGCCCCGAGCTCTCCGCCACCTCGGCCGCCTCGTCCCGCAGAAGTGAGGGTGACGAGGTCGGCATCGGAGCGAGCAGGGCAGCCAGCCGGAGAGGGGACGGGCAGGGCGGCGGGCGGGGACGTAGAGCGAGGAGAAATTTCCTCCCCCTCTCTCCCCGCCCCGAGG
>LZPO01087291.1:43249-60083 GCA_001675575.1 Neotoma lepida | reverse complement strand
GACAAAAGCAAACAGTAAAAGAAAAAAATTCAAATAAATAGATGATCCATATAGCACTAGAGCCCACCATAACCTACTTGACATTTATAGAGCAAGACACCAACACGTTTTCAAGGACACATGGTGAAGTCATGAGGACAGCCATGTTCTGATCTGGTAAACACACCTCAACATGTGCTTAAAATCATGTGCTACAATTCTAACTACATTCTAAAAGTTATTAGACAAGATGTTTAGAAAAATATTCAGTATTTGGAAACTGATACAGTTCTTCATAGTGAATGAACCAAATGACAGGGAAATTAGGAAGTACGCAGATTTTTATAGCAATAAAATCTCTAATATGAGAGTTGGATGAATGAAGCTAGAATAGTGTTAGGAGAGTTGTCAAGTGTTACACATCTGAGGTGACTGATTTTAATCTGATTGTCAAACATTAGCTATTTTTCTTTCTGTGGGTACATGTATGTGTGAGGGTGCCCATGGTATGTGCACATACATGTGGAGGTCAGGAGTCAAACTTCTACATCTTCCTCCATTCTCTCACCACCTCCTCCTCCTCCCCTTTTTTTTTTTCCATTAAACCTGGAACCCACTCACCAGCTCAGCAAAACTGGCTGTCCAGTGAGCCTCAGGGATCCTCCTGCCTCAGCTTTTTCAACACTGGGATGGTAGGCCTGTGCTGCCCAGCATTTTTATGTGGATGCTTGTGATGAGACCTCAGGCCTTCGTGACTGCATATCAAGTACTTTCCCAACTGAACCACCTTACCAACCCACTAATTTTCTAATGTAAAGAAAAATGTCACTGGAATGCAGGTCAAGTTGACAATTTATGCAAGATTGGTAGCATGACTCCTGTTGAATGCCAGGGTTAAATGTGCTATAATCATGCTTCAGGATTAGCTTTCTTTAGCATTTAAGTATCTCTGGTGTTATGTCAGTGAAAAACATGTAACGCCATATCCAGATATTTGTTTTTTGTTAAGAATTAACCTGGGATTCATAAAGCTAAATAAACAGAATACAAATGGAAAACCTTAGCTTTCTGCACAGCTGCCCTATTGTCACAGTTCGGCACGAACACCCCGAGGCAGCTGGCACTTATTTGCATACTGGGTTCTCAGCTCAAGTTGAAGCACTATTAAAGTATTACATAGGCCCGGAATGGAAATGTAAATAAGGTGACATTGAGCAGACATAATGTGGACACTGCAAAATTGGCTGGAGAAGGACCTGGGTTTTTCCTGTGACAGTAAACACTGATCATTTTGTGAATACAGAGACATCTGGGGGACCTTTGACTATTTTTCTTTGAACTTTCTGAAAGTTGAGTTTCTAGCATATTAATGGACACATGTCATTTATGAAGAGAGGGTCTGAATATTTGCTGAGGATTTTGTGCTACCGTATTAACCATGTGTAACTAGCATGTTCCTTTCAATGTTTCTTAGTGGTACTTTACTCCTTAAAGCCCAGGTAAAACATCCTGCCTTTACACACTTTCTCTCTACACACATTGCCAAATGAGCGGGTTCTTGCTTTCTTATTGTCCAGCCTCCCTCAGCTTCTATATTATATCTCCCATTGTCCTTGCTTACCAGTCTGGCTGCCTTAGGACTTGGAGTGTTAGAAAGCTACAGGCCATCTGCTATGTACTGAGCCCACAATAAAAGAAAGGAAAGGAAGGGAGGGAGGGAAGGAGGGAGGGAGGGAAGGAGGGAAAAGGAAGAAAAAGAAAAAAGGAAAGTAAGCTCTTCAAGCTCCAGATTATTCTTTAGCTAAGGCTGAACCAATAGTCTGGGGGATTTGGGAAGGGGGGAGATTCTAGAAGAGCACAAAGATTGCACCTCTCTAGAGTACCAGCTTTTGGGGAAAAGAGGGCAGGAAGCTCCATGATTGGCAACTTTAAAAACCACTGTCTTACACCAAATCACCACACCAGCCATTTTGCCTTTTTCTGCGCTTGTGTTCCTTTTTGCAGGTGATAAATTAAAAAGTGTTTAGTTTTCACCAATCTCAAATTGGTTGTCACAGAGTGAGGAGGGTCTTGTTTCTCACAGGCATGTGCCACCACAGCTGGTTTATGTCTATTTAATTTTTAAAAAATGGACTTTAAAACAGAACCCAAATACCATCAATATATCAATACATCTTAATAAGTCAAACATAAAAGGAAAAACAGCTTAGATCTCAAAAATGCATACCAGGGCAGACTTACCTTTTTGTTAAGCCTGAAATCTGGGAAATAGCTCCATGTATTTTTTTCCTATGTTACTGTTTCATTCACCTCTTCAGTCTTGGGTGTGAGTGTTCCTGGATCTGTTTAAACAGCCCACATTTGGCTGACTCATCCATCTTGCTAATGCAGGAGTGGGGTTCAGACATATAATTGCTTAATTTGAGCTCATGAATAGTCTTATATTATTCTAGTTCTAGTCCTCTCATAAACTTTGTTGCCCCGAGGTATTTGAGAGTAAAGATCTCTTCCCTACGTTTGCCTCATGGCCGCACCATAAACACACAGCTCTGAGGGGCACAGAGGTTGGTCACTGCCATTCTCAAAGCTGTATGCCCTTAAGATGCCAGAGAAGAGGCTGTTCCCAAGTCTGCAGTCCCCCTGGGGCTGTGTACACTAATTGGCTGCAGTTCTTTAATCTTGGTGTTTCTCAAACCCTTTCGGCTTCTATTCAGAATTTTTCTCACCCTAGGGCTCATAGAAGCCAGTTCCTTGGGCCTGTTTAATTACCTCTTCAAACATGCCTGGACATCCCTGAGGTTCCCTGAACTCGAGTTGTGTTCTACATTATCCCCTGAAAAAGGTATGTGTTCAAACACTCTCTCTGCACCCGTGGTTNATAGTNCATTGGTTTGATTTCTTTCTAACGCTATGGTCACATTCTAATCTTGATATCAGCGACTCTAAGGAATTCCATGGTGGCACCACCTGGTTGGTGACCGCTGAAACTCAGATTGGATATAAGCTTCTGATAAACAGTGTAGACCTTGTGTCAAAGAAATCCTAGTACGTGGGTTAGTTGAAGACACAGGAATTCTTATGTTTATAGCGTATAAAATTGGTAAGAAAGATTATGATGCCTTGGATATAAAGCAAAAAGGATTATGGATCCTTTCACTACCAAATGGAATGAGAATTTACCTCTGCAGCAGTGTGTCCTTTCTTGAACATACAATATTCACTATGGATGTGTGAATGCAGTACTGTGTACAGTGAATGCATGCCGATTAAAGAAACTGGCTTAAAAAACTCAAAAAACAAAAAAATAATAGATCATGAAGTCACATGTTAACCTTTGGAGTTATACTTTTTGTTTTTTTGAGAAAAGTCTTGTTATNTAACCTGGTACCATGCAGCCCAAGCTGGTCTCAACTAGTGGTAGTGCTTCTACTTCAGCCTCCCAAGTATGTGGCCACGCTTGGCTTTGACTTGTGGATTTTTATTAGGCAGAGATGTAAAGAGTTTGTCTAATAGAAAGGATGGGCCCTAAGGACATAAATCTGGTTTGTATCTAACTTAGCCATCTTATGTCAACATTCTTTCATTTATTGAGTACCTCCTTGTGTGCTCTTAAAACCACATTTGGCCAGTAAGATGGCTCGGCAAGTAAGGGTACCAGCTTGCCAGCCTGAGCTGGGTCTCTAGCATCCACATAACAGTGGGAGAAGAGAAAAGACTTTACAAAGCTGTCTTCTTCCTTCCACATCTGTGCTGTGCACATGCATCCACACACACATCATGGCCAGACNTATATCATACACATGAGCAAGCACATCATGATGATGACTTTTAACACATAGTTATCAGTTACCTTCTTCAGTAACAATGTGTTTGAGACCCTCTTTATAGTTACAGGAAAGCCATGTTTTATCACAATTTTTTAGTTATGACTTATCATTTTTGGAAGCTATCACTGTAAACTGCCCAAAGAGACTCCCCAGCCAAGACCAATGATGGCAAATTGCAAGAAGTGCAACCCATAAACTGTTTCAACCAGACACCTCTCTTCCTATGTGTTGTGAGAATCTCAAGCTACGCTAGAACTTTACTATAGTTGAGCCTCCATTTCTGAGATTTGGCTGTTTTCTCATCTGTCCTTTCGCTGATTTCTGTTTCTTGGCAGTCTGCCAGTCCATCCCTGCCTTTTCTTAGTTGTGGTTTGGGCCACTCTCTGTCCCAGACAGATACAGAAATGATTGGCTATCTGTGTTAGTCACATTTCCATGACTATGACAAAATTGTCCAAAGATAATGAACTTACACAGAGGAAATTTTCTTTTGGCTTGAAGGTTCAACAGAGTTGTTTGGTTTTGTTGCTTTGGGCCTTTGACAGAGCAGAAAATCATGGAGGGAACACCTGTTAAGTAAAGTTGCTCACCTCTTAAGGAACACCAAGCAAGCCAGGAACAAAGAATGGGTCCAAGTGTAGAGCCTGCATTTGTTCTGAGTATCCCACTTGCTCCTGTGTGCCTACCTTGTACACCTTGGCTGTAAAAGGACTTTGATTTCCTCATTGAAACACCTTGGATGGGCACCCAGCTAATCTCTGAATCACCTCCTAAAGGAACATCCTTCTTCAAGGGAACATCCACAGTNTTCAAGTTCCCTCTGCTGAGCCTAACCCCTTAAAGCTCATGTCATTTCCCAATAGCATCAGACTCTGTGAAGAAGTCTTTATCCCACAAGTCTTTGGAGAACACATTCAACCACGTCAGCATCAAATCACAAAGCTACCTTCAACTGATTGAGAGAGCATCTGCCATATCAGTGGTTATCAACCTGGGGGGCGCTACCTCTTTGGGGTTGAACAACCCTTTCAGAGGGATTGCCTAAGACCATTGGAAAACACAAATATTTATATTATGCTTCATAACAGTAGCAAAGTTAGTTATGAAGTAGCAACGAAAATAATTTTATGGTGGGGGTCACCACACAGCATTAGGTTGAGAACTACTGTTCTCTGTATATTGGTATGTGGCTATTGCACAGCCAGGGAGGTATTATCTATCCGTCAGTAGCTGCAAAGGTTCGAAGTTTGGTCATGGTCTGCCCATTCCAAGTACATGATAGTGTTCTCTGTCAAGAGATAGTAGAACATCTTGTCTCTTGTGTATTTGTTTGTCTATTTGCAAGCTCAAAGGAAAAGCATCTCGTTCCCTCTGGAAGAGATATGACCTTGAGATCAAGACTGGAGCTTGAGGGTTTCCATGCTTTGACCTACAGCAGAAAGTGGAGAACCAGAGTTTGAAGCTCTTTGTGTCCATGATAGTGGAAATCCCTTGCCTCTCATTGACAGATGATATTCATAGCTCTGGAAGGCATTAAAGTGATTGGCACAGCATTTCATAAATTAACAGGGCTTTGGGTTTGCCACTTTATTGAGGATGAACAATTAGATAAACACAAATTCTGAGAATTCCCAGAAAAACAAAAGTGGTTTCTCACAGAAACCAACAAATCAGAAGGCTGTGTATACAAGAATCAAATGTATAGATAAGATCAAGATAATCTGAAAACAAATTATGCTAGTTTTAAAAATTCAAGTGTGTG
Organism: Neotoma lepida; assembly: GCA_001675575.1. NCBI lineage: Eukaryota > Metazoa > Chordata > Mammalia > Rodentia > Cricetidae > Neotoma > Neotoma lepida. The sequence continues at coordinate 54,515 of LZPO01087291.1, read as the reverse complement.
GGACTGGAGAGATGGCAGTTAAAGAGCACTGGTTGCTCTTCCAGTAGGACCTGTGTTCAATTCCCAGCACCCACACAGTAGCTCACAACTGTCTGTAACTCTAGTTCTGGGGAATCCTCACACAGACATACATGCAGGNGAGACATATATGCATATAGAAAATATACTATTATGTGGAAAACAAAGCATATTATTTATTATTTAGGGCTTGAATTTGGTTTCTCATAAAGAGATCAGATCTATATTCCCTAAGTTTTTGCTATTTATTGATTAGTAAACTGACCTATTTCATGAAATGCTTATACTTTAAGAAAATATCAGTCAGATATTCAATTACATGGGATTGTAACATTTTTATTTCAGGCCTGGTATCTCATCACAACCACAGTTCTGTGGATCTAATGGAATCTTTAATTTTTTTTAACACTTTGATTTTAAAAAAACATTTTATTATATTAATTCATTTATTAAGCCATTGGGGTATGATGGAGATATTGTTCTGTATGCTGTGAATATGTGTTGCTCTGATTGACTGATAAATAAAATGCTGATTGGCCAGTAGCCAGGCAGGAGGTGTAGGCAGGATAAACAAACAAGGAGACTTCTAGGAAGAGGAAGACTGAGTCAGGAGACACTGCTAGCCACCGTGAGGAGCAGGAAGATGTGAAGGTACTGGTAAGCCACAAGCTGTGTGGCAAAGTACAGATTTATAGAAATAGGTTAATTTAAATGTAAAGCTAGTCAGTAATAAGCCTGAGCTAATGGCCATACAGTTCATAATTAATATAAGACTCTGTGCATTTACTTGGGTCTGAGTAGCTACGGGACCATGCGGGAGCCTGGGCGGGACACAGAAAAACTTTATCTTACAGGGGTATGCACACTGGTACATGCGCTGAGGTCAGGAGAGGTCAGAAGACAACTTGTGGGACTTGGTTTTCTGTTTCTACCGTATGGGTTCTGCATGGTTGAATNTAGCTCACCAGGCTTGATGATAACCCCCCTGAACATTTCTGCAGCCCCTGTAGGGAATCTTGAGGAGATCCAGTGGCACCTTAAGATCCTGTCTACTACACAGTCCCTTTCACAAGGTTCCAGAATTTTCCTTCTCACCTATAGTTCACAGGAAACACATGATGACTAGAGATAAGAGAAAACCTCAAATGGATGATATGAGTGAGTTTTTTCTGATTAATGTGTTATGATCTCTAGCCATGTCAAACTGGAAAACAATGAAAGCTTCTATTGGAGTGCCATATAGTGACTTCATTTTTAATAGTTTGATGCTTCCCTTGAAAGGATGAAAATGAACTGCTATCTTAGCATCTAAGATTTAAAGATGAGTGAGAAATCTAACTCGATACTATTTTTCATGTTCTTTCTTTTTGATGAATACATAGAAAGCCTATTTTCTTTCTTCTAGATCTCCCCTTACTCAATTTGGTGACCTGTACCTTTGCAAACTGAAAGAAGATATACATAAATAGAAATTCATTTTTCCAGAGGCCTCAGTATTCAGGACCAGCCATGTTACTGAGTCTTTCTGTTTTTTAAAAAAATGATAACTATATTTCAACACACAGGCACAAAAGAATCTACTACTGTGTTTATTTTTTGTTTTTGTCTTTTTTGTTGTTGGTGGTGGTTTTTGTGTGTGTCGGGGGGTGGTTTTGAGACATGGTTTCTCTGTGTAGCAGTCCTGGCTGTCCTGGAACTCAATTTGTAGACCACGCTGGCCTTAAACTCAGAGATCCATCTGCCTCTGTCTCCTAAGCGCTGGGATTAAAAGCATGGGCCATCACCACCCAGCCCTGCTGCTGTTTTTATCAGGATATAATTACACAAATTATCGGTGTAACCAAAACCATTCCTATGAATACTGCATATAAGAGTAAATATCATTTTGTTAGTTCTGCCTGGTCTACTATGAAAGAACAAAGGTTGTCCTGGATAGCAAACTCTATGCCTATAATACAGTCCCAGAAAATTGTTCTAATATATTTCTGGGAGTTTACTGACTGCAAATAATTCATTTATTGCTTGGCAGGCCAGAAACATCATATTTTAGGGACCTTGAGAAAAAAATTTACCATAACTTGTAGATACCACAAGGAACTTTATTGAGATGAATTTCTTGGCTTCAATTCCTTAGGCTTAGACTAAGACAATTGAAGGTAACAATTTTTACAAATCTGGAATAAAAGAGACTACTTGAAATTATTTATGAAATTTTTACTTAGGTTAATTTCTGACCTGGGTGAGTTTTCAGTATCATAAGGCTATCACTGTGTTGATCTTAGCAAGGAGGCTTACAGAGCTAATCAACACCTTCTGTGAGACTGAGAACTTACCATACAATGAGACAGGCCTGCATTTGTTTTAAAAACTAATCATTGGCCTTTTTTGTTGTTGTTTTCATTGTTTATTTCTGAGCTTAAGTGAATTGGAAGGTAGTTTGCATGTACTGGAAAAAACACACTTTTGATGTTTATACTGGTGACTCTTACTGTGTCTGCCTTTGGGTTTAATGATCCCTGCTTCCTTCACTAACGTGCTAAATAAATGTTAGACATGCTTGTTTTACATTTATATTGATTTTCAAGTTTTTGAAAATTGTTTAGTGTTCTAATTATAATGAATTTCGGTTAGGTCACACCTAACTTTATTGTTTTGTTGTAATTGAGCTTTACTGGCTTTGGGATTTTTCTTTCCTGTGATGATTCTTTAACTTCGNTATTTAAATGCTTAACTTTAGAAATCTTAAAGGATACATTTATAATTTGAGTATCTTCTTGTTCATGGACTTTTCTATGTTAAATGAGAGATTATATTTTTATATTATATTTTCCTAAATCAACTACCTCATTATTTTTTTTATTCAAATTTTACCAGATTATGGTGGGGGTGGGTTGATGAAGGGTTTCCTTTTCATGTTCCATATAATATATACCCTGCTGTCTGATTTGCCAATGCTGTTCTTAATGTCCTTATGAGAGCTAAACAAACTTAGAAATTGATTTTGTTGTTGCAAAGTGAATCTTGACATTGAAACCTACTGACTGCTGCACACTCCAAAATTAACATTTGGCTTCAAAATCTAGACGTTTTCTCATTATTTTTAAGGATTTTAAAGTTTTTATTGGATGTTTATGAGTGTTTTGCTGGCATGTATGTATGATGAAGGTCAGAGGAAAGGGGTCAGATCCCTTGGACCTGTAGTTACAGACTGTTGTGAGTCACCATGTGGGTGTTGGGAANTGAATTCAGATTCTCTGCAAGAGCAAGAAGTGTTCTTAACCACTGAGCCATCTCTCCAGCCCCTATTTATGGTTGTTGTTATTTATCTCTGTATGATCATAACAATCCCAGAAACAGGGTTTGTTTGAGTATATATTTTTTTTATTTTAAGGAAAAATATATTGAGCAAATTGTAAATACCTGGCGTGGTTTTAGCTGCAAATGGAAAGAGAAACATTAGAAAATGACAAACGTCAAGGCAGTTAGAAATGCTACAGTGTGTTGTGTGGTCTTTTTTTTTTAAATTTTTTAAAATTCATTTTACATACCAACCACAGATCCCCCTGTCATCCCTCACCTGCCAGAAGCACACTGGTTTCATGTTATTTGTTGTTATTGATTTAGGGATGCCACACTCAAATGGAAGTTCAGCATCCTGACATTTCATCATTTGTAACACTGAGATTGCCTCACCAAAGTCTGGATCCGGATTGGAGAGAGGTGAGATTAAATGTTATAAGGTTCATGAGAGGGCCAAGAACAGGCCCTAATTTGTAGCTGAAGTTCAGCAGCCTTAATTGAAATTAGTGCTAATTGGAACAGTGCTAGTTGGCATCCTAGCTATATCCCACGCTTCTCTGAACTTGGTGCTGTAATTTCTTAAGACTGCAAACACCAAGTTTTAGAATTCCAAGTGTCTCATGAGTATTTGGCAAACGAAACTCACTTTTTTCTGAAAATAACTGTGCCAGAGATGGCGTTAGGCCTTGAGAGCTTTCGTTAGCTGCACCACCACTCCTGGTGGTGGAGTTAGTTCAGCTGCATTTCAATTTGTAATTTAATTTAGGAGGTCATAATGAGAACTGCTAAGAGCAACTTAATCCAAGTTCTTCAAATTCTTTTCCCTGCCCTATGTTCTGAGCAAATGGTTTATTAAACAGGCTTCTTAGAAGTCATGATAGCTTGGCTTAGACACTAATCTGTGTTCTACAAATTTTTGAACTTATACTATATGCCAGGCATGACTCCTAAGCTAATAAAGATAGAGTAATGAATGGAACACTAGATTTAGNGTTAAGAAATTAATCTCTAACTGGATAACCTTGATTTGACCTTTACTTTTCAACTTTGTAGACTGTGTGGTTAGGGGAATATAGAAGATTAGAACGGCATTGTGTGTTTGCATCACTGGTATGTGTAACAGTGGCTTTCCTTGTCACTGCGATGGACTATGTGATGGAAACAATGTACACGAGAAAGGGCTCATTGTGGCCTGTGGTTTAATAAAATTCTGGGATGGCTAATCAACTTGACTGCATCTTGAGTCAATGGAAACCCAGGTTGCTGGACCCTTTCTTGTGAGGGCTTTCTTCCATGAAAGTATTTGAAGCAGGAAGATTCACCCTAAATGTGGGCGGCACTGCTGGTTAAAGCCTGGAAGAAGGAACTTGGCCTTTTAGCTCTTTGTCTTCACTCTGGCTGGCAAGTTCATCTGTCCTGCTGCTGAGGCATTCCTTTGCTGATATTAAAACCAACTTCTTCAGGATTCCAGTGTAGACTAAAGACCAGCAGTTCTCTGGGATTTCTTCAGGTTTTCAGCATCAGATTGGGACTGTGGAGACATCTAGCCTCATGGATTGAGTTGGCCATTGCGCTACCAGGACACATCCTGCAAGTCAATCCAATAAATCCTCTCTTATTAAATATTCATTTTTTCAGTTCTATTTCTTTACAGAACCCTGACTAATACAGACACACACAGGTCATGGTAGAGAAGGCAAGGATGGTACAGTTCTGAGGCTAGAACATAAGGGCTGTTACACCCCAGTGAAATTGGGGAGCAGAAAGCCCTTTAGAAGTTATAAACTGCCTCCTCTACCTAAAATNCACTTTTAAAGGATTCTACAACCTCCTTTGGAAAGAAGGTGCCACCACCTGGGCACCAAATGTTTAAACGCACAAGCTCCTGTTGGACATTTTATTCTGCTAATGGCCATCTCCTAATGCAAAATGCATTCAGTCCAACTTCAAACCACTCCATCAGTAGTCACAAGTCTGAAGTCTCTTCTGCCACCCAAGGCAAACTCTTATCTGCAAGCACCTGGAGAGTCAAACAGTATACAGTGCCACAGAGTAAGCACTCCCATTCTAAAGTGGAGAAAATTTAGAAGTATAAAATGGTGCCCTTTTATAGGATTGGTAACCCAGTGCCTAAGGCCAAACAGGTGGCCAAATTGAACACTGGAGTAAAATTTTGTGACTTTTCATAATGGACAGATGGATCACCCATGAAGTAAACCAGAAGAAAATTATGTAACATTTTTTAAAGGGCGTCTGAGGCTTGAAATAAACATACCATTTACTTGAAACAATATTGAATAATTCCTAAAAGCAGTTGTATCTGTATAGGAGCTTTCAGTAAAATCGTTTTCAGAATTATTCTTCACAAAGAAGATCCTGGATTCTAATTGCTCTGTTCTGCCACCTNGAGAATGCATTTAGACAATGTGAAACTGTATGAAATGCCAAGACGACACCAACATGGTAGAAATGGAGATGAAAGCACCTCTGTGGATTCTGAGATGTTGGCGAGATTGCTGCTTTCCAAAGCTGTTTCCTGCACAGCTTTGAATGTCTGGTGCCGAAGCTGAGAAGCAAAGGCTTTGTCAATGGGGCAATTATGTTCCTCACCGTCCTTATCAGGCCCCAGCGTCTTGATCTCAGCCGCGATTCCCCAGTCTGCCTTTGTGCTGGATTTCTATTGTGACTGCTGGTGGCTGAAATCCAGCCCCGATCCCTTGATTACACAGTTGCAAACACGGCAAGAGAAACCAGGAGGCCTTTAACCCTATCTCCCTGCCTCTAAAAAGAGGAAGATGGCAAATATTTCCAAATGAATCAATGTGCTAGTCAGAAAAAAACAACTCAACTAAGAAGTGAGAATTTCCTTCAGAAATCCATTTGCAAAGTTTCTGGCTATTTCTATGCTAATGCAGTTGCAACAGCAAATGAATGTTCTAAGTGGACACAATTAGGAAACAAATGGAATTAGGTTTCTTGACATTACAATTAATTTGACTAAGAAAATTCTTTTTCATGGGTTAGAATCCCCTCATAATAGAAGAATTTTCTATATCTTATTTTGAGGCATTAGTAAATGTTTCTCTTCTTGGTATATGATCATCCCTCCTTAGCTTTCAGTGTCCCTCTTCATTTCTTCACTGTCTTGATCAGGGCCTTTTCCTTCCTGGCTATTCTCTGCTTTCCCCCCTGGGCATGGACACACAAAACTCTGAAGTTCAACTCACTCCATTGGCCTGGAGTAGTCCCTGTTCCCTGACCTTTNGTTGGATGCCAAATTCTGTAATTGGTGCTTCAAGCATGACTCCCAGATCAATCTGTTTTCAGTTCTGGTGCTAGTGCTACCATGGTACTCCAGCCTGTTGTGTTGTACTTTATTGTAAATTAGCCCATACTGTCCCTTGCTTTTCTCTCCAGCCCCCATGCCAGGGTATCTTCTGCTCTGCTTCCAGGGTGAACCTTGCCTTTTCTTCTTCAGTTTCTTTCTTTTTTCTTTTTTCTTTTTTTTTTNGACTGGCGTATGCATGTGTGGAGTTACACATATGTCCATACCAGTGTGCAAAGCCATGATGGCGTGAGGAGGCTAGCTAGAAGAGGATGCTGGGTGTCCTGCTCGGTTTGTGCCTTATTCCTTTGAAACAGTGTCTCTCACTGAACCTGAGCTAGGCTCGCTGCCAGGAAGCTGCAGAGACTGTCGTACCTCTGCATCCCCAGAGAACTGGAGTTACAAGAGAATAGCCAGGCCTGGCACTTTAATTCAGGTGTTCAGGCATGTTGAGCTACAGCAAGCACTTACTCACTGAGCTGTCTCCCAAGCCTTCCAGGATGGTCTTGAACTATAGAAAAATCCAGACTTCACCCTGCATCCAAGACTTGATAGGCCAAATTTGTTTGGTACATATCCATACTCCCACTTCTCGGGAGGCTGAGGCATGGGGTGGGGTGGGGGGGTGATTTTGAGATCAGCTTGTGCTACCTAGCAAGATCATATCTCAATAAAACCAAAACCAAAACACCTAGAACAGAACAAAAACCCAAACCAAACCTTTGAGGTTTCATACTATTTGCACAGCAGCATTCAAAACCCTTAACACATTGTACATACCATTTTTTCCTTCTGATATACACCTGACTATCCACTACCAAACTGTCTTGGATAATGGTTTTGGTGAACTATACGACATATTTTTTTTCTTGGTTTTTCAAAATAGGGTTTCTCTGTGTAGCGTTGGTGCCTTTCCTGGAACTCACTCGGTAGCCCAGGCTGGCCTTGAACTCACAGAGATCCGCCTGCCTCTGCCTCCCCAGTGCTGGGATTAAAGGCATGCACCACCACTACCCGGCACGACATATTCTTAACGCACTATATTTACTAATACAGTCTTTCCTAATTTTATATCTTTAGAATATTACATCCTTCATCTGAAATTTTATTTTTCCAGTGATTGCCAATTAAATCCTAAACCCTAATCAACCAGCCAACTTACCACTGAGTTCACAATAACAACAGCAACCAAACTTTACAATACACCCATAAAATGCCAGGACCACACTGGACATCCATGGGCATCATCCCCCATACCCTCTCAAATACATGCCAGAAAAATATCACTATTTCACAGGTAAAGAAAATAGCTTCTAGAGGTGGATGTTAGTGATGTTTACGTAGCAAGTACAGATATGTTACATGTAGAGTATTTGGGTAGTGACCATAACTGACCTAGTACTCTTTCAGTAGAGCACTCTTTTCTGAAGTGATGTGGCCAGTCCAAACATTACTAAAACAAAAAAGCAAAAAATGACGTATCTCAGCTTTCCTTATGGCAAGAAAAATGTGGCCTTGAGACAGCTTTGTCCAAGGAGACTCCCATGGTGATCTTCTGGGAATTTGAGCAACATTTTGCTATNTTGATCTCTGAGCTACACTTCTTTTCTCATCTCTCCTTTCTCTCTCTTGTTTAGAAACAGAACTAAATGCCTCATAAAGCAAAAACCATCTTAGGATTGTCAGGTCCAGAGACAAACTTTGAGGAAAGTACAGCAGAAAGATGAGAAGAGAGTGATAACTTAGCAGTTCTGAGGCCTGCGTCCCTGTTAGCCATCCAGAACTACTGCGCTCTCTCTCTCTCTCTCTCTCTCTCTCTCTCTCTCTCTCTCTCTCTCTTTCTCTCTCTCTCTCTCCCTCCCTCCCTCTTCCTCTTCCTCCCCTCTCCTTTTCTTTCTTTCATAAGACAGGGTCTCATTCAGTATCCCAAGCCAGCCTGAAACTGTGCAACCCAGGCTGGCTTCAAACTTGCAGCAATCCTCCTGCCTCAGCCTCCAAAGTACTGGTATTTTAGGTGTGAGTCATATCACTAGGCCTGGTATTAGTGATTTTAATAAGATTTAATTGAAGTCATGAGAGTGACTGATGTTTTCATGTATAGTGTGATACATAGTCGCTGTGGAATAATCCTCTTGTACACTGTAAAGGTTTGTCACTCAAATTAGTTTAATAAAACAATGTCCAGGCAGGAAATATAGGTGGGGCTACCAAACTACGGATGATGGAAAGAAGGATGGAGTCAGGAGACCCCAGCCAGCCTCCAGGAAGCAAGACATGCTAGAAGACAGGTAAAGCCACAAACCATGTGGCAATACATAGATTAATAGAAATGGGTTAATTTAAGTTGTAAGAGCTAGTTGGTAACAAGCCTAAGCTATCAGCCAAGCATATAATTAATATAAACCTCTGTGTGGTAATTGGGAAGCAGCTGCCGGATATTTAGGAACAGGCAATTGGGATAGAAACGTTGACTACATATAGTAACACGTGAGCCATACCATGGGTAGGAGGAAAGCTAAATAGTATGTCATCACAGAGAATATGTTTATGAATTGAAAAGTACTAAAAAGCAATGTTTCACACTCATGGATATAACTATACCAGGTTCTTTTGGATATTGCAGATATTTTAGACCTTAAGTGTATTTTGTTAGCTTCTTGTTTATTAACTGGATTAGAATTTTATAACATTTTATGCTTTATTGTGTGCCAAACTGAGAAAGCCTTTATCAGCACATTCTATTTTTCCACAGCTTAGGGCAGAACTGTATAAATATACATTATTAATTTAATATTTTAAAAAGTGACTGTATCCACATGTGCTTTGGGACGGAGGCTGATCTATTGGGAGCCACTGGGCGGGCTGCCCTTGGATTCCATTCACTGAGGAGAGCTGCCAGCTGTCCCTCAATGGATTTACTTCACTCTGGTTGACAAGGCTATCTATTGTCATGGACAGTAAAGATAATTTTCTCAGGATGAGAAATTCATTTGATCCTTTCCTGGAATCNCTCTTCCTCTTCCTCCCCTCTCCTTTTCTTTCTTTCATAAGACAGGGTCTCATTCAGTATCCCAAGCTAGCCTGAAACTGTGCAGCCCAGGCTGGCTTCAAACTTGCAGCAATCCTCCTGCCCCAGCCTCCAAAGTACTGGTATTTTAGGTATGAATCATATCACTAGGCCTGATATTAGTGATTTTAAATAAGATTTAATTGAAGTCATGAGAGTGACTGATGGTTTCATATATAGTGTGATATATAGTCGCTGTGGAATAATCCTCTTGTACACTGTAAAGGTTTGTCACTCAAATTAGTTTAATAAAACACAGTATCCAGGCAGGAAATATAGGCGGGGCTACCAAACTACAGATGATGGGAAGGAGAAGGATAGAGTCAGGAGACCCCAGCCAGTCTCCAGGAAGTAAGACACACTAGAGGACAGGTAAAGCCACAAACCATGTGGCAATACATAGATTAATAGAAATGGGTTAATTTAAGTTGTAAGAGCTAATTGGTAACAAGCCTGAGCTCTATCAGCCAAGCATATAATTAATATAAACCTCTGTGTGGTAATTGGGAAGCAGCTGCTGGATATTTAGGAACAGGCGATTGGGATGAGAAACATCGACTACATATAGTAACATGTGAGCCGTGCCATGGGTAGGAGGAAAGCTAAAAAGTATGTCATCACAGAGAATGTTTATGAATTGAAAAGTACTAAAAACCAATGTTTCACACTCATGGGTATAACTATACCAGGTTCTTTTGGATATTGCAGATATTTTAGACCTTAAATGTATTTTGTTAGCTTCTTGTTTATTAACTGGATTAGAATTTTATAACATTTTATTCTTTATTGTGTGCCAAACTGAGAGAGCCTTTATTAGCACATTCTATTTTTCCACAACTTAGGGCAGAACTGTATAAATATACATTATTAATTTAATATTTAAAAAAATGACTGTATCCACATGTGCTTTGGGACAGAGGCTGATCTATTGGGAGCCACAGGATGGGCTGCCCTTGGATTCCACTCACTGAGGAGAGCTGCCAGCTGTCCCTCAATGGGTTTACTTCACTCTGGTTGACAAGGCTATCTATTGTCATGGACAGTAAAGATAATTTTCTCAGGATGAGAAATTCATTTGATCCTTTCCTGGAATCATAAGGTGGTGGAACCGCTACTAACAGCAGTGTCAAGCAAGTAGTAAATACATTTAAAATTCTTTATTCATTTGTAGTTTTATTATGTTGCCCAGACTAACTTCAAACTCNTGGCCTCAAGCAATCCTCCTGCCTCAGCNTCAATAGTAACTGGAACTATGTATTTGTAATACTGTGTCCAGCTTGACATGTATTGTAATACAGGTTTTTAAAGATGAGTTGGTAAAAATTGCTGACTGACATGTGAACATTTAGGATTGGCTAAGTGAGAAACTGTTTATAGTCTTTACAAGAATGTCTTAGACGTTTTCAAGTTGATTAGTTCAATTTGAATGATTGTTGAATGTTTNTAGGTCTGAGAATCGTGTGTGCAATGCATCAGTTACCATGAGGAGTACAGCTGGTGTTGCAAGAGTTAATTTATCAGTGAAATGACATNCAANCATTGCCATAGACAGTGTT
>LZPO01087290.1:184301-194942 GCA_001675575.1 Neotoma lepida | reverse complement strand
AAAGCTGACCCATCCTGAGTCTCAGCATCAGCTGTAGTATTGCCCAGTCAGCCTTTAAAATTGACTCCATCTGACTCAAAAACCGCCCCCCTAGCACACTCTGCTTTGCTGCTTCAGTACAATCTTGTGTGATGAGGAAGATGACTGCTATGTTCCAGTGAAAGGATCATGGTCCTAAGAGTCAAGACCTGGGGCATCATCAGTGCTGGTCTCTGCCAGTTTTTCATACAATAGGAACTGCTCTTGCCAGTCAGTGTTGAAAGCACTGTCTGATGGGCACAGGCATCTGGTTGCTTCCTTGCCACTAAATGCTCTCAGCCTTTAAGAGTCAAACCCCTCTGGGCCTGCAGACAGGAGATAGTCTTTCCACTAGAGCCCTGTGTGGAGCTGGGAATAAGCTATGCCAGTACGCAGCTGCAGCCACCACCTGCCATCTGGTAACTTTCAGCATCCAATGTTTCTTTGTCCTTTTTCAGGGGTTTCTCCCAGAAAGCAAATTCAATCACACCCTAGCTGAGCCTNTGCTTCGAGATGCAGGCCCCCGCAGGAGGGGGAGGCGGCCTCGGAATGAACTCCTAAAAGCTCCAGCCATTGTAGCAGACTCTCCCTCTGGAATGGGACCACTGTTCATGAATGGGCTGATTGCAGGGATGGACCTGGTAGGATTGCAGAATGTGAGAAATATTCCAGGCATTCCTCTCACTGGGCTGGTGGGCTTCCCAGCTGGTTTTGCTACCATGCCTACTGGTGAAGAGGTTAAAAGCACCCTAAGCATGCTACCCATGATGCTGCCAGGCATGGCTGCAGTGCCCCAGATGTTTGGTGTTAGTGGACTCCTCAACACACCCATGGCGGCAACCACCTGCACAACCACANCATCAGCGTCTCTCTCAAGCACAACAAAAAGTGGTACCTTAGCCGCTGAAAAAACAACAGAGGACAAGCTGAGTGGCCGTGATGTAAAAGCAAACACTCTGGTTGAAGATAAGCCTGGCCCTGGTCCATTTTCTGATCAGTCTGAACCCACAATAACTACTAGTAGTCCTGTGGCTTTCAACCCATTTCTCATCCCAGGAGTGTCTCCTGGACTCATCTACCCATCCATGTTTCTTTCCCCTGGCATGGGCATGGCTCTGCCAGCCATGCAGCAGGGCAGACACTCAGAGGTGGTTGGTCTTGAGAGCCAGAAGAGGAAAAAGAAGAAAACAAAAGGGGATAACCCCAACCCAGAGCCTGCTTCCGGATGTGAGAGGGAGCCAGACAGTGATCAGAACTGCACCGAGTCCAGTACCGCTTTGCCTCCAGAAAGAGAACATATGGCACAGGCTGGGGAAGGGGGGCTCAAAGACTCCAATGATGATACCAATTAGAACTTTTTCATTTAAGAAATTATTGTGACTTGTAAGTTTCTTACCCATAAAGGTTTGTTACTTCCCTCCCTTCACCTTCATAAGAACCTGTGTTTCCATCAGTAATATTACCTACCTAATTTCCTGTCTGAGAACTATGGTAATGTGTTAGTAGTTGCCACTTCATTAGATAAGTGTCATCTACCTAGTCTAGGAGGCACAGAATTCTTTCTTTTATCCAGTTCATTCCAGCAATCATAGTTGATACTGTACTTGATGACATACCCTCTTCCCCCTTCTCTTTCAAGTCCCACTTACCTGAGGAAGAAAATGGCAAAAGAAAGCTGCCTAAGGATTCACTGTGGGGCCAAAGAGCAGAGACAAGCAAGTGCAAGCTCTTTCTTTTGTGAGCANTTGAATAGAAAGAGCAAGCATATCAAGGAAACAAAAAGGCACAGAATAGGAAGTGCTGGTGTGTGCTTTCTTAGTTCAAGTGTCCCTGTGTTATCATGGTTACTGAGTAGTCTACAGCATATAAACTAATGGTTGAAAATGCAAGTACTGATGGTGTCTTTAAAACAGGAACCTTCCTGATAGTAATACAGTTTCTCCCTCATAGTTGTTCAGACACCTGCAGCAAGAGGAAGTACTGGCCAGCTAGGCAGTATGCACATCATCCCCACTGAGTAAGAGAAGCTTCAAAACCTTGAGTTAACTGCAGCAAGTGGGAGCACACTGCTCACCTGGTCCACTGGCACTGCTGGCACCTTATCCCCGGGAACTCTAGCCACTCATTTCCCCTCTGTGTTAGAAACCTGCTGGATTTTATTTTGTATTCTTTCACCCAGAGCCAGGCTTTCTGGAGCCTATGGAAGGCAACCGCTCAGCACTTGCTAGGTTCTGTCATCAGTGTAGCGTGACAAACACGCATACCACCTTTTACATTACAACTGTGAAGTTTTTTTTCCCTCTCCATTATCTCTCTACTCTGTCTGTATCTTAGATTTGGACACAAATTCGAAATTGCCAGTCAGGCAAGGTTCTGTTAAGTCAGCAGCAGCATTCTCTCTCCTGCTTCTCCATGTTGAAGAACTGAGCAGGGAAGAGCCCGCCCAGCGGCACTTCAGCTTCCCATTCACCCCCTTCACCCCCTGACATCATATCCCTCCTGATGGTCTCCTTCATGGACAGCTCATGCTTGAGACTTGAACCAGCCAAGCCCAGTTGTCTGGGGCCCAGGGCTCAGGGGCTGGACGGGTGGCAGGTGTTCCGACTTCCAGATTCACTTCGTTGTCACAATTGATGTGTTTTTACTGTTTCTGTTACAGTTTTGCTAATTTATCAGAGGGTCTGAAAGTTTGGCATGCTATTTCAGTTTGCATTATTTATTTATGATGATTTTGTCATTGTCTTTTATACATTTGGGGTTATAAATTATGTAAATGTTAAAATGAGCATCTCAAAGAAGTCTGTTAAATTGTGACCGAAAAAAACCAATCAAGTGTATTTTCAAAAAGGAGAGTCCCGGTTTTATGAATCATAGATATAAACTAGAAATTCTATAACTGATCTATAAGAAGGAAGAATCCAAGAACTGAATAAATGCTATTTAATGATGTGTTTGTAGTGTAGAAGGTCTGTGATGCTGACAACAGATTTCTTAGAAATGCTGCTTGCTATTGAACTAACATTCTGTTCAGTTTTGCCTCCAGTGGAAGCAGAAAGGGTTTTTCAGCTGTTAAATCTTAAAAATCAATATAATTTATTTATGTAAAAGAAACACTCAATCAATATATTTTTGAACCTTTTAAGTACTAATTTTCTTTTTATCAAGTAGAAAAAAAATGTATTTGCCCTAAATCCTTAAAATACAAATGCTATAAAAACTCCTGTATCTTGAAAGCCTTACTGCAAATGAGCATTATAGCTGCCCAGCAGAGTCCGCTCTTCTGTTGTCTCGTGTTATTTTCTGTGGAAAGCTGCTCTCCCCAGCTTCCACTTAAACCTCCAAGTAGGTCACGGGTTCAGTGTGGACCCGACTTAACCACCAGCATGCACAATCCCTTGTTCTATCTTACCAAACCTGTATGTTAACTCTCGGGTGCTTCGGCTTCTGTTGACTGCTGTTGTGACACTGTTTGCAAAATGAAATTGACACTGTGGATTATTTGCTCTGTAAGGCACAAGTGCTTCTTATGATTATTTTGACGTTTCCGAGAGCAAAAGCCAAATTTAAACTCTTGAGCAAACTTGAGCCTCTTCATCTAATTCCATGTCACTCACAGCCATAACGTCCCTTGGTCGTTCTTCACCCATGTCTCACATAATAAATTGTCTTGTCGTCTTGATCCTGGATTTAAAACGAAAAGTTCAAAATTCAGATTTGTATTGAGAATTTCACTAGCACTTTGATGTCTGGCTGTCTGGGCATTTTATGAGTGTATCATGTATGTCAGGAATCTACAGTCCTTCTAGGTGCCCAATTCCTGCTGGACATCACTCCTTGGGGGCTCACCTGACCCACCTCCCTACCACAAAACACAGATTAAATTGTGCCATGGAAAGGAGTTAGCAGCATAGCCTCCCTCCTTCAGACCTAGCCCAAAGGCTCTCCCTAAAAAAACTTCTTTAAACTCATACTGAAAGCCTCACCTCAAACGTGGAATCTCTAAGAGAGCTAGACTGCTGTGGGTTTTGTGTCCCATGCGATACAGGAACATCTGGTCTCTTTTTAAGAACTTAGTTTCCTGGGCTACAGGGAAGCACTTGCCTCCAGAAGGTTATCAGTGAGGCTGGAGGAAAAGAAGTGGTCCTCGGTGAGGACTGAGCAGGACACCCACTACCCTAGCCTCACCTGTGGGTGGAGTCCCTATCAGGAGCCTACACATCAGCACATGAGAGGATGAGGTGCTGAAAGAGTGAGGCCACAGTTTTCAAGTGAGAAAGTATGATCACCAGCTTAAGATGGCTAATGGAGGACCAGCAATTAGCTCAGAGGGTAAAGGTGCCTGCTGCCAAGCATGATGACCTAAATTTGATCNTCAGAAGCCACCTGGTGGAAGGAGAGAGCTGAGTCCTGAAAGTTGTCCCTCACCTGCACACACATGTGCATATACACACACAGTAAATGAATGGTCTTTTAAGTCTCTAATGGAGATTGAGGGGCTCTCCTGGATAGAGAAGAGCTAACTCACTAGTAGAGTCCCGGTTTTGTTCCTTGCCTCAGCCCTTGTCCCAGACAACCCCTCCCTCCAATACNAGGGTTAGCTGAGTACACTTTGCTAGTATTTTGCTAGTATTTTGTATTTTGTCCTTGCAACGTTGTGAGTGTCCNTTAGGAAGAGACTACATCTAACCTGCCCAATGAAAACCAGCCGCCATTCTGTCTTAGTCATAAGAGGCATAGCTGACGCTAGAGCTCATGGTCCCACTGGCAGAAGACAGCACCCCAGTCCTGGCTTCTGTGGTACCAGTCTGGGACCTCTCAACTTGAAGACNAGAACTCTGAAGAACTCAANTGAAAACTTGGCACTGGGGAAAAGGACAGACACAAAGCCACACTCACTGAAGAGCTTTGTGCCTGACTCCTTTACATCTGATCTCATGGCTTTGTTCATTTGCTTGGTCTGGAAACCTCAAAAGAATTTCTTTGAGTCAGAATTGGGGATCACCAAATCTAAGGACTTGGTTTGAGTTTGATTGTTTTCACCTTCTTGAAACCCATCATCTGAAGTTCAGGAGTTGAACAGCAAGAGCCCAGGACATGCTGCTCATAGCTGCTTTAGTGATCCCCATACAAGGTATCTGTGGGATAAAATGGGAAACAGGTGAATTAAAGTACTGGCTCATACTAGGAGAGTATTTCATGAGGTCAGTATGGGACTGGAACCTGAAGTGGCAAGGACAAAAGCAGAAGCTTGGGTGAGAAGGGAGGAGTGGAGTCCCTGGCAGACAGACCTCTTGGCTCCCTGGAGACGAAGGAGCTACACTGCTGCCCTCTCTGAGGTGGCTCCTCATCTGTGATCATTTGTATCCTGAAGGGTCCGTAGAGGGATTGATGGAAATGAGCAAAGTCAAGTCCTGGGTCATTTACTCCTTCAATAGCCAGTAGTGAGCATTGCCAGCTCCACTGGGAAGAGAGAAACCAAGGATAAGGAAAGCAAGGAGTACTTGCTGCAGGTCCTAAGACACACTCGGGGGACCTTGGATTGGACTCAAAGCTCTGCAGGAAACACGCTTCCTGGCCCAAACCCATGGCCCACACAAGAAAGGTTGCTTTCTGCATCACCTGTGTCCTGGGTGGGTGAGGAGACCTCTGTAGAGCCAGGAAGGGGGAGGTGGTTCAGGACACACTACCAGGACTTAGTCCGAGTGCTGANTGGCTCTGTCCTTGGTCTCCACAATAACTCTTTGGCATTATCTCTATATCCCTAAGAGACCTGAGGTCCAGAGAGGGTAAACAGCTTGTCCAGTCAGCCAGCTGGTCAGTGACAGTGCTGAACTTTGAGAATCCAGATTGGTTCCAGAGCCCTAAATTGACTGTGGTCTGTGGAGAGTTGCGGAGAACAGACATGCTCTGGAGCTTCATAAAGTAGCATTAAATGCAGATGACTGGGGTCAGGGGGTGGGGGGCTTGCTGGCTCATGCTGCCCTTTGCTACCAACGTCAGCCTGGAGGCCAGTAAAGAGACAGTTAATTTGAGCAAGTATTTCTTAGCCTGTTGTGCTGGTGTTGAGAGGCCTCTGTTCTGGGGTATAATCTGGAGATATCTGGGTATCTCCATCTTTGGCCTCATCAGCCTAGGGCCAAGAAGCCATGTGAGATGTGGCTTCCGGTCTCAAAGGGCTAGAAGGACTTGAGGGGGAGGGACCTACAAAAGAGAAATGAACACTGCCCTCCCACCCCAGGCANCTGAACTATGTGCAGCTGATGATNATCACCACAGCACCNACTGGTGCCTCTGTGGGTCACTGTATCAGGGCTCGAGAGATGTGAACTTACCACAACATATGTTCTACAGATAAGAACCCAGCTCAAGTAAATGACCACTTGCCTTCAGTGTCACAACTAGTGAGCAGAAAGGCAAGAACGTGGGACAGTCTAAATGTAGTGTCTTTACTCTGGCCTTGTGCATGAAGCCACAGGGCCCCACTACCTTTCTAGAGTGGAGCCAGCCAACTATAGCCACAGGCTAAGAAGGGACTTTACATACATAAATTATGTAAAAGCCAAAGGACTATTCCATGGATATAGAGATTATATCACATTTAAATTTTTAATTACCATAAATAAAGTTTGTCAGTGCTCAGCCACACTCATTCCAGGTTATCTATGCTGCTTTTGTGCTGGCACTGCTGTTGTCACAGGAGCCTGTGGCTATGAAAGCCTAAGATGTTTATTCCCTGGCCTTTGACCAAGAATGGTCTGCTGACCCCTGGCCCACAATATCAATTTAATTCATAGACTCAGTGTTAAGTCAGTTAAAATATACTCATGAGCTCAAACATGGTTCTATAGGAATGTGGATCCTGCAGTAGAATGGGAGACTCACATTTGCTTGTAAGATAAAACAGACTTCAAAGCAGCCCTGGACTCCAGGCAGCCCTCCTAAGCATCCTGCAAAATCCTACTGCATCCTTTCACTTTGAAAGAAAGTTTAATCTACCCTACCTGCCCTTTCCACAGTTTCTCCTGTCTTTTCCGGGGAAAGCCAGAAGACTGCAAATTTGAAGATGCTGCCAAGAGATGAGATTGTTAAGGAGAGACCCGGAAAGTGAATGAGGAGGAAAGTCAGGGTGTAAGGGGATAACCAGAAGGCAAAGCCATCTGTGACTTGTTTGACAGTGAAACTATGAGAGTCTTCAGAAGTGGCAAAGGTTGGCCAGCAGAGTGGACCATGGGGAAACCTTGCAGGGAAACAGGCGTGGCAGGTGAGCCTGCCATCAGTGCTGAAGTAAGAGCTCACTGTACCCCCNCTATCACCCACAACAAGGGCAGCAAACACCCTGTTAGCTCCCTCCAGCCAACTGGACTCTGAAATGGCCTAAAGACTTCCATGCTGTCTACAATGGAGCAAGCTGGCCATACCCCACCTTTTGGGATTTGAAAATTGAGTAAGGGACAAGATTGACCCAGAGAGTGATTAGATGGTGTAGTCATTTCCCTTTCAGACTTCACACCAGGTAGAAGGACTTGAGATAGTGTTTTAATCACCTGCTGGCCTGGGTGTGCTGCCACACAGTGATAGCAGTCACCAGTAGCTTCAGAATGGTCCCAACCTGAGGAAATTCCATACATTCAAAAAGGAAGATGGAGACTCCCCACTCAGCAGCCTAGTAAATTTGTGTCAACCCTAGTGGGCAAAATTAGAGAGCCGCTATAACAGAATTGCTTCGTTTGACAGTGTAAACACATTTTTCCCACCATCTGGAGGTCAGAACTCCAAGATCAGGGTTCTGAAAGGCTAGTCTGTTTCTGCTGAACTGGCTTGCAAACAGCTGCCTTCTCATGGTGGGTGCCCAGAGTAGGTACATGGAGGAGGAGAGTTCTTAAATGTCCCTTCTAAGGATGCTAATCCTATCAAGTTGGGATCCCACCCTTATAACTTGATGCAACGTTAATCACATCCCCAAAGACCCCATATCCAAATACAGCCGCACTGAAGTTAGGGCTTCAGTAGATGGATTGGGGAGGAAGGACTTACATGCACTCCATATCGTGACCAGGATTTATTATCATAGCCACAAAGAACGATATTCTTGGTATTTTTCATCACAATGGACAAAGTCGGGAGCTATGGACATCCATCTCTGTGAATGCACTCATAGGGAGCTAAGAAACATGTCCATGCAGGGGCCCTCCATGCCTCACAGGCACTCTAGGTACAGCAGAGTTTGTAAACTCAGATGCCTGCCACTTAAGGCAGATGATGTACCTGGATGACATGGAGACTTGAGGTGGCAGAAGATTATGGAGACCAGAATCATTTGGCTACTTAGCTGGTACCAATAATAGCCAGTGGCTGCCTTATGGGGATGTGAGCTTTATGTTGCTTCATACCTCATTTGACAGAGCATGGAAATTCAGATGTTTAAATCTTCTTGGTATTTTAAAATACATTTTATTTATTCTTTGAGAATTTCATGCATGTACATGATGTATTTTGTTCATAGTTACCCCCTACACCCCCTCTAACTTCCCAAACTCCTCCCCACCACATCTTCCTTCTAACTCCATAGTCTCTTTTTTTTAACCCACGAGTCCAATTAGTGTCTGTAGTATGTGCATGAGTGTGGGGCCATCCACAAGAGCATGGGCAGCCTACCAGTAGCCACATCCCTGAAGAAAACTGATCTCCCTCCTCTCTGATAGGGGTGGGGCTTCGTGAGCACCTCCCCATCTGTGCTGGAATCAGAACTTAGGCAGGGTTTTGCACATAGGAGCTCACAGCAGTTACCTCATAAGGCCTGGGCACGATTCAGTTTCCTGGTTTTTAAATGTATGCAGTCAGCTCCTTTTCACACCGTGTGAAGCAGACAAATGTCTGTCTGCAGGCTGAGCCTAGCTCACAGAACACATTCACATTGGGTGATTACAGACCCATGGGAGCCAACAGGTTCCTGATATAATCTGCAAGCAATAGGGGAATAGAGAAGCAGATTCTGTGTAGCAGGAGGTGACTCCCCTGTCCAGTGCTGCCATGTCCCCTGGCTTTAAAAGCAGGCTGATCAGAAGGGTTCAGTGCAGCACAAGCCAGACAAGTAGCTTAACGAAGTCCCCTGGGTCTAGCCTGTCTTTAGGCCCCACAACTCAGGAGGCCTTGTTAGAGTGTATGACTGGCACCACCCTTCAGATCACCACTGGACCCTCCATTTTCTCCAGTATATCTGGCCTCTAGGATCCTTATGGTTTCCAAAAAGTAAAAGGTCTTCCTATAGTNCCCTGCATGGCTGAGTACAGGGAGCAGAGTGCCTGGAGTGAGATGGAGATCCCCACCTTGCCTTCTCTTTCCTGGCTTTGGCCAGGGTGTGACAGACCAAGACAACTGTAGCTGCCTAGACACTACTCCCAGTATGCCCTCCCCCACACCTACCTCATCTCTGACCCAGACTTTTCCACTTGCAGACCTCAGACTTTCCAGACAGCAAAGCCGGATGGCCAAGGAGGGAGGGAAGAAGTGATGGATAGGATGCAGCAGGGGTTGAACACAAGGTACCAGCATCTTTTGGATCCTATGTCTATTTCCAGCATCCAGGAACCCCCTCATTCTCCAGACCAACTTCCCAGTTCTTCTTCCCTGGGACCCAAAAAGCCACCCTTCTTACATGGCTGCAGTAACTCTTATACAGGCTCCCACTGACAGACCAACGAGGCCTTGCCACTGCAGTCTGAACTGCTACTCAGGAGCTTTCCTTACCCCCCTAGGCAATTATCCCCTTGAACCTCTTGGGACTCTAGACTAAAACCCTGTAACCCTGTACAAACACAGGGGAAGACCCTGNTGACAGTGTGGGCAGCAGTACAGCAAACTCTGCCTTTTCCTTTGTGGGACTGGGAGAAATGAGCCCAAGGCCCCCANCACCCAAGTCAAGTAAGTGCTGAGAAAACCCTGACTTTGCTATTTGGTGTCTGGAGGCCTTTTCTCCCCCAGCTCAGGGCAGGGGAAGGGGCAACTGGGCCTTGCAGCCTGCCACAGTGAAACCACGGGAAGCCAGCAGGGCCACCAGATGCTTGCGAGTAGGGCCAACTCCAGAATTTCCTCTGCAGAGGCTGAAGAATGCTTAAATGGAGCGTGGATCCCACATTGTGGATCCCACATGGCCTGGGGGAACCTCTATGGGCCTCTTCTCCCCTGTCCAGTTAAGAAGGCCCCTCCAGCTCTGCTGCCCCAGGACAGAGCCATGAGGTGCTGTGCNCCCCTTGTTGGGGCAGGANGTCTCTGGTCTAAGCTCAGCCTTAGGTTTCAGGGCCCTTTCCCTGGCTGGAGTTCAGCACTGAGGTTCCCATTTGGTCTATGGGCCTTAGAGCAGGGGTCCTAAGTCTCCCAGGCAGGATCCTACCTTCCTGTTAGTCTATTCCCCATCTTAGAGCAGGGGTCCTAAGTCTCCCAGGCAGGATCCTACCTTCCTGTTAGTGTCTATTCCCCATGAGGCTTTAAATAAAATGTTTGGCCGGGTGGTGGTGGTGCACGCCTTTAATCCCAGCACTCGGGAGGCAGAGGCAGGCGGATCTCGTGAGTTCGAGGCCAGCCTGGGCTACCGAGTGAGTTCCAGGAAAGGCGCAAAGCTACACA
>LZPO01087290.1:138693-166852 GCA_001675575.1 Neotoma lepida | reverse complement strand
ACAGAGATCCACCTGCCTCTGCCTCCCGAGTGCTGGGATTAAAGGCGTGCGTCACTACCGCCCGGCTATGCTTGTTTTCATCATAAACATTTTTTGTTTATTTTTGCCTCTATCTTCCACTGCATTGGAAACTTCCCTTTCCTCCTCCTCCTCCTTCCTCCTCCTCCTCCTCCTCCTCTTCTTCCTCCTCCTCCTCCTTCTTCCTCCTTCCTCCTCCTTCTCCTTCCTCCTCCTTCTCTTCCTATTCCTCCTCCTCCTTCTTTTCTCTTTTGTTTTGTTTTTGAGATAGTATTTCTCTGTGTAGCCCTGGCTGTCCTGGAACTCATTCTGTAGACCAGACTGGCCTCAAACTCACAGAGATCTGCCTGTCTCTGGGAGAGCTGGGATTAAAGTCATGCTCCACCACTGCACTGCTGATTGCATTCTTCTTTAGACACTCGTCTCCCAAAGTGGAATGGCACACTTCCCCCTCTTCCCAGGAATGTAGCCTGACTGGCATTTGAGTGCCTAGATTGGGGAAATTAGTTTCTCACTGGCTGACAATTTGAATTCCAAACATAATGAGCAATCAAAGGTCTTCCTGGTTATGGGAGAGTGGGGTTTAAGAGGAGGCTGAAGGCCCCTGGGAAGGACACCCAGGGAGAACTAGGAGAGGATCTGAGAAGAAGGACATGGGAAATGTCAGGCCAGTGGAACAGAGAGGGACAGCCTTAGGGCCAGCAACCAGCTGCCTGGTCTGCCCTCTGACCAGGGCCTCTGACAAATGTCTGGGAGAAGGGCAGGGAAGCAGCCGTCTGCCTGGGGCTCCAGCAGGAGCCCTGCCTGCCTGCCAGCGGTGTGCTGCACGGGGCAGGCCTCCAGAACCTGAAGCACACCTCAGCACCCCACNTTGGGAGGTGCAGTGGACAAATGGGACACTATATAGCCATAGCCTGTTGCCTCTGGGCAGTCTCATCCCGGATATCTTCCGGAGGAGACCTGGCAGTTCTCTTCTCCAGCAGCTCTTCCTGAATCCTTCCTTGTAGCTACAGAAACACCTGACTTCCCTCCAAACTTGTGCCACCTCTCTCTCTCTCATCTCAACAAAGGGACTAGAATCCAGAGGTCACTCTGGAGCCCTTCACAAGTCACCAGGGCTCTCAGTGCTGCTCTAAATCACTCCAGATGTTTTCTGTTCCTGCCAGCCTCTCTGACCTGACCATGGACACCAGCACATCCTGCTAACCAACTTTCCCGTTCCTTTCCCACACTTGCCCAGGAACTCCATTGTGAATAGCTTGGGCAGTGATGAGGCCCTTTCAGAGACTGAAAAGGCTAAGGCATAGGAGGCAAAGGGGAGACACGTGGAGATGGGATTCAGCCATGGGGCAGGGGTGGGAGGCAGTCAGGGATCAAGATGTCCTAATCCCTGCATGGACCCCAGAGCAGAGGAGAGACTAATGGGATAACATCCCACCATGAGAGCTTCCTGACCTCTCTTTCCCTAAGGAACTGATGCTGTCAGCCAAGGCCAGAGTATCCAAGAATGCAGGAGGCCTCACTGCTGAGGCTCAGACTTGGGGAGGCCCAAAAGGTCACAAGTCCTTCCTGTATCAATTAACAAGACCACACAGTGGTAGCAGGACCAGGTAGATAGAACCCAGGTTGCTGGACAGTGGGGGTCTGCAAGTCCAGGCCCTGTCATGGAGCCCTTTTAAACAGATGACAAATATATCACCTAGTTCTGAACATAAGATAGAGGCTGGGGCCCCACAGGGGATGATGCTGACCTCAGCCCTGATCTACCTCCAGTCAACTCCCTGAATCCTGACAGCTCTCCTTCCAGAATGGCTTTCCTGTCTGTCGGCAGCAGCTCTTCCAGGATCCAGTCAAGCTGGCTCTTGCGCACACATGAACACATGCACCCTATAGCTACAGAATGACCATCTAAACCCATGGTTGATCCATTTTTCAGATGGTCTGGAACTGCCCATCTGTAACGGAGCACAACAGAGGGACAAACAGAAGCTGTGCTGTGTTGGAGTCAGTCTCCAGTGGATTCATGGGGCTGGACGCCAAGAGTGTCTGTGCGCCACCTCTGGTCTTCAGGCTGCACGTGGTCTATACCCATCTGAATCCCTTTGCCCTGACTAGAGCACATTTTCCCCCCAGGCGTTCCTCCTGGGACATCTACCAACTCTCCTCCGCCCCTGCTTCTCTCAGAGTGCCTTGAGCAGCAGCTGGGGGACAGCCTGACTGTGCTTCCCACACCAAAGCAGTGCCCAGCAGATGTCCCAGTGAATTAAGGAGTCACGGCAGAGCGGGTCTGTGATAAGGACGGTTTTGGGTGAAGGTCAGTTTCTGTCTGCCCAAGCATGAGTTTCCTATGGCAACAGCAAGCCTCCCCTCCCCCTGAGGGCAGTCCCTCTCTTGTCTCCACAGCCTCCCATCACATAGCCTTGCCTCTTCTCTGCCTGATAATCCTGTGTACATTTTTACTCCAGTGCTTGTGAATAGAAGAGAATGGGTGGAATCCATTCCCAGGGCCCAACCGTCCCCAACTCAGTGCCTGGGCAGCTCTGCTTCCCTCCAGTCTGTCCCCATCCCAAGCTCTAGACAGACGCCAACCATTAAGACAAGGAGCAGCTCCAACCCTGACCGGAATCAGCCTTCCACCCACACACACCTGTGCCCTACAGACTCAGTCTGGCTCTGGCTTTGCTTGAAGGTCACTGACAATGCAAGGTCCTGCCTCTCTCCCTGAACTTGGCAGGCCCCTACCCCTGTTACTTATGTTCCAGTCCCAGAGTTTTGTGTCCCCTCTGCCTAGCACCTTCCAGATGTCTTTCCACACCTACAGCCTCAGATCAGCCTCCTGGGTCTGCTGGCTTTTTACCCTGGAAGCCTATGAGGTCTAGCCTTGGCATCCTTTCCAATGGTTTCTGATGGCCTGGTAACCGAGAATGACAATGGCTGCCCCACTAGTCCCTTGCCTTCTGTACCCACTCCATGCACCAGTAGCCTGGGATATTTGCAATGGCAGCTCTCTTATGTGTCGTTCCCAGCTGTAACTTGTGACCCTTCATTAGGATGTTCAAGATGCCTCTTCTCTGTCCCTAGCAAGCTCCTTTGGGACCTGAGTCACTCAGAGCCTTGCAGTGTTCAGCAAACACACCAAGCTCTCTCCTATACCTTGGTACGTGTACATGTATCACCTGGTGCTCTCCCCTAACATGGTGACTTCTGTATGACCTGTCTTGTAACACACCGTCTCACTCCCTAATCCCAGGCATCTAACCATCGTGTTCTCTGTGGTTCCTGACCACACAGAGTGTCATGGTCTGGGACTCGTCTGCTTACATATCTGTCTCCCTGAATTGGGTCAGGCTTCTGGAATCAGAGCCTGAGGCAAGGATCTAAGTTCTGGTGATTTACTAGGATGGAGGGAGGTACTCTCAGGGCAGGCACACACACACACACACACACACACCACACTCAAACTCAAGGAAAGGAAACAGAAGATAGGAATACAGAATGGATATCAGGTAGAGTTTAGACAGGGCCCAATCCAGGGCCTTTGTAACATAAGCCATCCTGCCAATCTATCCCCTAAGGCAATGAGGCTGTCTTTTGTGTCCCTGAATCAGCTGGTTGTATGGAGGAAAGTTCGAGAATTCCCTGAAGAAGTGACTGTTATCAGCCAGGATGATTCACAGCACGAAGGGACCTATCTCACCTACAAGAGGATGGCTGGGTATACTGACCAGGTTGGGGTGTGTGCAGGGTACAGACAGAGTTCCCCGTGGAGTGAGACCTCTGCAGGACTGAGAGGTGAGGATGCTGGCTCTCCCAACATTAACAGTCACTATCCCCCCATGTGCCTGCTGTCCTGGGAGAGGGTCCCGCCCACAGCCCAAGAGAACACAGTGGAGCTGTCATAGGGACAAATGCCCACTCTCCAGAAAGAGACTCTCCAGGATCACTGCCCCACTCACTGGGCATCTGTGCGCCCAGCTGTGAGGCCAACGTTTTTTATCTAGTCCTCATAATGGTCACTTTGCATGTGGGAATACAGGCTGGGAGGAGTGATGGGACCTCAGATAGATGATGTAACTGAGAGGAATAGCTGAAATTCAAATGTAGGTGAGACTCCCTGACTGCTTTCATCCCCAAGGTGTGAGTAACCTTGATTTCAGCTCCTCTTGCCAACCATAAGAAGCTGGGTCATGTTTGTACCCTGTAACAGTGCTCAGTTAAATTCAGAGTCCCCAAGGGTCACATCTGGCATTTGCAAGTTGGGAGGCCCACACATGTATTTTGCATATAATTTGCATAATGGATGCATCTGGCTTGCATGTGTTCACATTGAGACCCCATCAGCACTTCACGATGCTGAAGCTGTTTCTAAGCCAGTTGTACTCCATGAACATTTATCTGGGCTTCACAGAGTCCAGGTTTCATGATTTCTGGACACTCTCCCTGGTCCTCGCCTCTAGGCTGTATATCTACCCACTCAGGGTCCTGAACAAGTGACTTTTGTCTAACAGGAAAGCACCACTGCAAGTTGCTGTCCCGGAAACTTGTGTAAATTTGACAGTCACCCTTTTAGATGGTGCATGTGCAGTCCAAATGGGTTACAATGGGCTTTGAGAGAGCAGGGCTGGACAAGGAACCTTGTTGTAAAAAGCTTTTAATAGAGAGGCCCAGGTATGCACGTGCAGAAAGAAAAGGTTGGAAAGGGATGGTGAGCGTGGGTGACGGTCTGGGTAGAGTCGAGAACCCATACCTTAGTGTAGGTGCCTCCACAGTTGGCTTAGGGAAGCATGGGCTGTGCCTCTCTGAGCAGCAGGGGCTCATCTGCAGCAGGGAGGGCTCCTGCCAGAAAGCTGGCAGAATCTGAGCGTTCTATTTCTGTCTCTTTTAGAAGAGCTGCATTCCATAGACTGTGCGGCTTTCAGCGATCTTAGGTGATGGTCTCTGGATAAACAAGGAGCCATATACCCTGGGTGAGACAGAAGGTGGCTAGAAAGAAGACAGGGACCCACTTCTGAGGAGGGCATGGAGGCAGAGAAGGGATGGGTCCGAAGCATACAGCATGCCAAGCATCAGGGCCCCAGGCTCACATACCACCAGGTAAGCCCACCTCTCTGCATCCTCCTGGGATCCATTTTCTTTTCTTCTGCACTGGGGGGAGATCCACAGAGGAGCAGGGCAGCCCCATGTCCAGTAGAGGGTCTCACCCACCTCCCCCCTCCTCCACTGAAGCCTTCTAAATGCAAAAGTTTACTTCTGTGTCAGGCTAGGATGCTTGGGTCATCCTGAGGGCTTCCCTGGGTATGCCTGTTAACCAGGGCTATAAAGGTAGAGAATGTGTGTGCCTCTGTGGGGTGTGCATGTTTCTATGAGACAGTGCAGCTAATTGTGAATTGTGTCTGGAAGTGCCTGCACATGCCATGTGAACAGGAACTGTGCTTCTGTGTGTGGTGCCTCTGGAGTCTCCATCCAGGTGGAGAGACTCCCATCCTAGTCAGGGAGGACATGACTGTCTGCCTCCCTCTCCTGCCTCTGGCCTCCCTAGGTTTCCTGTCTGGCAGATGCAAAGTGGCCTCATCATCCACAGGGAGACCCCAGTTTCTGACTGTATCCAGCCAAGCCCCTGAGCATCTCCCTGTGCCGATGGTCTCCTCCTCCACTGGGATGGGGCCCAGGCATTGGCTCCCCAAACTGTTCCAATTAAAGAAGGAGCCTGTTTTTGATGTCAGCCACCTGGGTAAGGAAAGCAAGACCCATCTGTCCTCCTAGCCCCCTGTTACATGGACATTCTCAAGTTCAAACAGGGTCCAGCCTCCTTCCTGTGAGTTGTGGGCCCCACATCTGGGGCTGGGGAAGGGAGTGAGAGGAAGGGGTGGGACACTTTGGAAAAAGATCACAGCTTCTGGGGTGGGGGAGCTTTCTCCCAGAGCTAGCTGAGTGGTGCTGCCAAGCAGTCAGAACCCAGCAGGGTGAGGAACCGGGCTCTGTTAATTTGCCCCTCATATGTCTCACTTTCTGAAAAGCAGGAAGTCGATGGCTTCAAGAGCATGAGTACCCCGTATTTGCAAAATGGCAACCAACATCTCTGGTAAACGTGCGACACTGGGTGTATCTGGAGAGTTGCCTGACCCGTTCAAGCTAGCTCAAATGGTGGGTTATTAGAAGTAGATCAGGGAAGCCATGGCTTGTCACCAAATCGCTCTGTTTCCCAAGCACTGGGCCTTCTCTCTAGGCTACTCTCCTCACTCCCTCTAACTGGCACAGAGCTGTGGGCATAGCATGTCCTAGTGTGTCTTCTCACCTCCAAAAGCCCCCGTAGAGTGGCTTGAATACAGCCCCGTCCTGCTAAAATTTAGTTCCATCAGAACCTCAGATTGTGACCTTATTTGGAAATAGGGTCTTTGCNGATGTATTTACTTAAGATGAGGCTGTTCAATGGCCGCTGTCCTTATAAGAACACAGAAACACAGAAGAGGGTCATGCGAAGACCAACGGAAGGGCTAAAGCAGAGCTCAAAGTGCTGCAGACATGAGCCAGAGATTGCTAGAAGCTACCGGCAGCTGGAAGAGGCAAAGAAGGAGTCCTCCCTAGAGGAGTTCCTAGCTAACACTTTGATTCTGGACATTAAGCCTCCAGAAATATGGGACAATAAATTACTGTCATTTCTAAACAGTTTTTGTTAAATTTATTATCTTATTTTAAGTATGTCTGTGTACCACAGTGTGTGCCTAGTACTGGAGGGAGCCAGATGAGGGCATTGGATATACTGCAACTGGAGTTACAGATACATGCTGTTAACCACTAAGCCATCCAGTCCCATAAAATGCTGTTACTTCTCGGCCACTTGAATTGGTAGTTATGATGGCAACCCTAGAAACTAAAACACTCACACCTTACAGGGGATTGCAGTCACCTATGTCCCACCATTACTGGGGTCAGGAGAAAGGACAATCAGCCTGGCTTAGGTCAGCTGCCTGCTTTAAGGGACCAGCTAGAGATGGCNGGGCCTAGATGTGACTTCAGAACTGCTTCTTCCAGCATCCTGGATACCATCACCATCATGCCCAGTGCCCAAGGAGGCCAGAAGAGGAGGTCAGGTCCTCTGGAACTGCCCTCTGCAAGTGCAACAAATGCTTTTAACTGCTGAACCATCTCTCCAGCCCCTCAAATTAGGAAGAAACTGGAGTTGGGGAGACAGTAGTCAGTGGAATGCTTGCTTGCCGTGTAAGCATGAAAATCTCAATTTGATTCTAAAAAACAGGTTTAAAAAAAAGAAGAGAAAGAAAAATCAGCCAGGCATGGTGGCAAGCACTTGTAAACTCAGTGCTGGAGAGGTGGAATTGGGGGTCGCTGGGGCTCACTGGCCAGCCTAGCCTACTGGGCAGACTCCAGAACAGTGAGCAACCCTGTCTCCAAGAAACAAGGTGGGTGGTGTCTGAGAGATGGCACCTGAGGTTGACCTCGGCTCCATATGCATGTGAACACATATATGTGAACACCCCCCCCAACACACCAAAGTCGGGGGCAAGGACCTCCAAGCAGACCCCATATTCCATTGGGGTTCAGATTCAGAGGGCTGTGGTTCTGTGGCGATGAGACAAAGCCAGAAAGAAGTGGCCCTCTTGGATAACAGAATCAGGATTCAACGGCTTCTCGTAGGGGAGGCAGTTAACAAGGTAATGTCCAGTAAGAAGGACTGTGTAGACCAACTCTTAGGTTACAAGGGTTATTTTCATGAATGGAATATGCAGGGCGCCTGGCCTAAGGTAGTTTCTTATGAGGATGTCCTAGCGATATTCTCTGACCTGAAGCTAATAATGAGGCAGACATCAGACCGTGGCCCACCTGATTAAAAGCTTTTATTGGAGACACACGGGGCAGGGGGATGGAGGCGAGTGTGAGTTTATTCTTGGCGGGGCTGGAGAGGTACTGGGTGCCTGGTGCAGCTCTTGCCTAAGAGAAACCGACAGTGCGGAGCCACCATTGAACCCAGATGGGCTGCCTGACCACCCTACCCGGGTTGCAGAGGTTGGTGGGAAGGGAAATCTGCAGTTATCAGATCTCCTGGGGCACCCATAGACAGTGGACAGTCTGAAGCTTATTGCAGGAAGGTGGCTCGGAAAGGGTTTCCTGGTGTGCCCCTTAAAACGGTCATCCCTGGTCCAGGGCCTGGACTGCGGTACCCATGTGCAAGTAAGACTTTTAAGACTACTGTATCCGGCTAGATATTGAGCGGGCCTGGGGAATCCCAGCAGGGAGGCCAGGCCTATCTCCAAGCTTTGCGCCTTCTTGCCGGGTACCCTAGAGGTACCCAGGGGCTGCGCGTGTTTGGGGACCCTCCTGAAATTCAGGGCCCTGCATCCCGCCTGCTCGTTTTTTTCTAACCTCGTGTTTGCACGGGGCCCCTCGGGCGTCAGCTCAAATCTGGGGCCGGGGGCTGGCGACGGGGAGGGGGCTGGCGGAGCTCGCGGCGCGGCCCCAAGTTTATGCTAATCCGTGCAGAGCCCGCCTCCCGCCTCCCCTGCGCGGCCCCAGCCGCGAGTAGCCCCGGCCACTCGGCGGGACGCAGCGGCCGCGCAGCTCCAGGCGGCCGAACAAGCGCGCTGCGGGCGTCGCGAGTGGAGGCAGGAGCCGGGCTGGCGAGCGGAGGACCCCCGCGGGAGGCACCGCGCGGGGCAGAGTGGAGACAGAGCGCAATGGGTCGCCGTCTGTCCGTGTGGCTGTGCGCCGCCGCGGCGCTGCTCTCGGGGGCGCAGGCCAAGGGCACCCCGCTCCTTGCACGGTCAGCACAGCCCAGTGCCTCCCGCTACAGCCTCTACACGACCGGATGGCGTCCGCGGCTGCGCCCGGGGCCGCACAAGTAAGCGCGGGGCCGGGCCGCGGCGGGAACTCGAGGGGACCCCCCCGCGTGGCGCGCCGCCACTCCCACCTGCCAGGACCCGCGCGGAGGCGTCGAGACCCGAGTACCCCAGCCACGGAAGGGGCGGTTCCCCCGGTGCGATCTTTTGCGCGGGCAGGCGCCCCACGCTCCTGGAGGCTGCGGGGTTGGTGAAGAACAAGTCAGCCGAGGGGGCCTGGCGCGGCGGCTGGAATCCTGGCAGTGCCCGTGGAAACCTTTCCAGCGAAGTAACATTTTCCAGCTGCGCTGTGAGCAAACTCCAGGCGCAGCGGACCAGGTGGAGGGAGAGGAGGCAGGGCTGTCCGCGCCTGGAACACGCGGGGCTTCCCTATCCGATGCCTTCTATCTATCCTCTGCCTTGCCTGTTGTGCGTAGAACCACACTTACTGTAGGTAGTCGCTCCTCCCCTCCTGCGGTCTGGCCCCAGTAACCCTGTGGGAGCCCCAAGGTGGGTGAGCCCAGAGCTAGTGAGAACTTGTGGGTCCTGGGCTTGTACTGTAGAACAGACAGACTTCCACAGTGGTCGGGTTATACCCGAGTTTGAATTCAGTGGAATGTAAGATCTTGTGGGCGAGTATCCAGGCCACAGCCACACTCTGTAAGCCCTGGAGCATCGGAGTAGGCTTCCTAGAAGAGAAGGCAAGAAAATGGCAAAACGGAGGCCAGAGAGCTTTTTCAGGGGAGGAAAGAGGAAAGCCTGACTAAAAGGAAGCCACTA
Source organism: Neotoma lepida (assembly GCA_001675575.1). Classification (NCBI taxonomy): domain Eukaryota; kingdom Metazoa; phylum Chordata; class Mammalia; order Rodentia; family Cricetidae; genus Neotoma; species Neotoma lepida. Next base: position 157,223 of record LZPO01087290.1, on the reverse strand, counting down.
AGTTGCGCGCTCAGGAGCTTTGAAGGTCAAGATAAGGAGTTTAGAAACAGTGAAGGAGTTGGATGGTGGGAGAAGAGGCAGAGTGATTGAGGGAGAAGCTGGGAAGGCCTTCTCAGAGGCGTAGGTAGCGCCCCCCCCCCAGTTTAATGGAGCATTTGGCTTAGCAGCCACCCATCAAGGCTATGATCTGAGCCCAGCAGAGGAAATGGGCCCACCCCAGAAGATCTGGACCCCAGGCAAAGGTCCAGGCTTCCGTGGAACACGAATAGATAAAAGAGATACGGGAGAAGGGGGGCGGTCTCCTGAGACCAACAGGTGGGGGCGCGGGCCAAATATTCCAGAGGTGCTGTTTCCCCCTCCAGGTCCCTCTGTGCCTATGTGGTACACAGGAATGTGACCTGCGTCCTACAGGAGGGAGCAGAGAGCTATGTAAAGGCTGAGTACCGCCAGTGTGGGTGGGGGCCCAATTGCCCTTCCACAATCAGGTGAGTATATCCCAGGTACTACCTTCAGCTGAGAACAGAGCCATTTCTGCAAAGGACTGCTGTACTCTGGACTTGAAAGAGCTTCCCTGAGCCATAGTGCTGGCTAGAGTGGACCAGGATCCCTGAAAGAGGCCGTGAAAGACCCCCGAATTTGGATCTTGCAGCAGATCTTTCCCCATAAAGACAAGGAAGGGCTCAATTTAGAGTCCAGTAACCTCACAGATACAAGGGGGAGGCTGGGCTAAGAAGATGTGATGGAGGCAGAGTTTAGGGAAGGAGAGGATAGGTTGATACTACAGGGGCCCAGAGCAGAGACCCAAGGAAGGCTCTGAAGGTGAGGCACAGGTGGAAGCCAGAGGCCCTGGCATAGTAGGTCAGACAGGCTGCCCAGGTGATAAGATATAATTGTCTGCATTTGGAGAGTTTAAATGTGTGTGTGTGAAAACAGATCTATGCTCCACTGTACCAGAGTGAACCGGTGCATGGCTGATCAGGTGAAGGAGGGTGAGTTCCTTGTGAGCCCTGCCTGCACTTTTGGACTTTCCCTTCCTGCTCACAGTGGCCTCTGAGCAGAGCCCAGTTTCTCGAGTGGCTAGAGAAGGGTGTCAAAAGTAAAAAGCTGGTGGGCCCTGGGAGTAGCCCAGGGCAGTGAAAGGAACTGTCACATAGTCCTGGTGAAGTACCTCTTCTGTACACCAGGAGTTTGAAGCTTTCTCAGGATTCTGAGAGGCTCCGTGAAAGCCAGAATGGAGTTTCTCATGGCAGCAGGAGCTGATGGGGACCTAGTGGTCTTGGGAAGGTTGGGGCTAAATCCCTGCTAGCATTCTCTTTAAGCGAACATTATCAAGTAGGGCTTCTCCATGTGTCCTTCACTCCCAGGACTCAGGGCCTCTGTGAGGCCTACTCCACTGCATGGTTTTGTCACCTAGAGGGTCAAAAAAGGAACCCCCTGGGAGTGGAGACATCCCACAATTGTCTGGGATACCAGCTAGGGGGCAGGAATCTCAGCCCACAGGTACAGAATTCTGCTCCCTTATCCTCTGATCCAGGTACCGCTCAGTGCTCAGACCCAGATACAAGATTGGCTACAAGACTGTGACAGACCTGGCCTGGCGTTGCTGTCCAGGTCTTACTGGAGAAGGCTGCCCCGAACACCTCACAGACCATGGAGCTACCCCACCACGCCGAGAGCCGGAGCCCCAGATTCCCTTAGGGCAGCTGAGCCCAGGCCCCAGGCCGCCTTCTTACAGCAGAGAGGCCCCAGGCCCCCGTGGTGAGTCTGTCCATGGATGTCCTCCAGGGGGAGTCAGGTTTCTTAGGCTTGGTGACAGGGTGGGGAGGGAACCAATGCAGGCTGCAAAGGCTCTCTTAGAGCTGAGGGTGGAGGTGGAGAGGCACAGCTCATGTGGGGCATGGCTATCAGGCCCCAACCTTCCCCACCCAGACCCCATTATGATGAGGATGACATGTTGGAAGGCCAGGGGTGCTCCTGAGGTCTTTCTTTTGCCTTAGGAAGAAAAGGCCAAGGGCTGTTTGGTGAGCGGCTAGAACAGCTGGAGGGCGATGTTCGGCGCCTGTCACAAGCATTTGGCACTCTGAGTGGTTTGGTGGCCAGCCACGAGGATCCCAATAGGATTACTGGTGACTCCAGGGCTCCTGTTGCACCTATAGGCTTTGGGGTCATCCCTGAAGGGCTGGTAGACCCAGAAGACAGAGGCAGAGGACCACTCATACCTCCTCTGGGTGAGATCCTGAGCAAGGTGACAGAGGTGAGTAACACATTACAGACCAAGGTGCAGCTCTTAGATGAGGTGCATGGGCTGGCCCTCGGTCACGAGGCTCACCTGCAGCGGCTGCGGGAAGCCCCCCCCTCCCCACTGACCTCCCTAGCACTGCTGGAGGAGTATGTGGACCAGCGGCTACAGCGACTCTGGGCGAGCCTGCTGGATGGCTTTGAGCAGAAGCTGCAAGGTGTCCAAAGTGAGTGTGACCTGCGCGTGCAGGAGGTGCGGCAGCAGTGTGAGGAGGGCCAAGCAGCCAGCCAGCGCTTGCACCAGAGCCTTGATGGCCGGGAGCTGGCCCTGCGTAGGGAGCTCTCACAGCTGGGCACTCAGCTGCAGGGCCTGACTCTGACTGGTGGGGGCACCTGCTGCAGCCAACTGGCTTTGATCAATGCCCGTGTGGACAGCCTTGAGAGGAACCTGCAGGCTGTCACTGAGGCCCAAGGTGGCCTCAGCACCCTGGCTGCAGGTGAGCTTGCACGCATCTCTGCTGCTGTGCTCCAGGGCGGTGTGGACAGGCTACTGGAGGGCCTAGAGCCCATCAATGGGACAGAGAATGGAGCAAGGGGCTGCTGTCTGAGGATGGAGATGGGGGGCTGGAGTGTCGGTGGCTTCGGGTCTATGCTGGAAGAGCGTGTGCAGAGCCTAGAGGAGCGTCTGGCGGCTCTGACTGGAGAGCTAGGCCACAACAGTGCCACACCAGACAGATCAGCACGGCCACTTGTTCAGACAGAGCTAGCCGTGCTGGAACAACGGCTAGTCTCCCTGGAGACCTCATGCACCCCAAGTACCACCTCAGCAATCCTGGACAACCTTGTGGCAGAGGTGAAGGCCTGGCAGAGCCGGAGTGAGGCCCTCCTACACCAGGTGGCCATTCACACTGCTCTGCTCCAACAGCTCAATGGCACAGTAGCCGAAGTTCAGGGGCAGCTGGCAGAAGGGACAGGCAGCTCACTCCAAGGTGAAATCACTTTGTTGAAAGTCAACTTGAACTCAGTGAGCAAGTCACTCACAGGCCTCAGTGACTCTGTCAGCCAGTACTCCGATGCCTTCTGGGCTGCCAACACATCCCTGGATGAACGAGAGCGAAAGGTGGAGGCTGAAGTCCACGCCATCCAGGAACAGGTCAGCAGTCAAGGCTCAAGGCTTCAGGCTGGCCACAGGCAGGTCTTGAACCTGCGAGGGGAGCTGGAAAAGCTCAAGGCCGGTGTGGCCAGTGTGGCTGGAGGGTTGAGCCGCTGCCGGGACACAGCCCAGGAACTCCAGCATACAGTGGGCCACTTTGACCAACGGGTGGCTCAAGTGGAAGGAGCATATGAGAGGCTGGGCCTGTTGGCTGCCCACCTGAACAGTTTGCCTGCTGAGCAGTTGAGCAGGTCCAGGGAGGGCCTGTGGGACCACATAGACAAGCTGAACCACACACTGGCCCAGCACACGCAAGACATTGCCCGACTCCGGGATGACCTGCTGGATTGCAGAGCCCAGCTGGCTGAGGTGAGGCCAGGGCGAGCTGACTAGGAGCTGGATAGAATCTAAAGCCAGATCCCACCAACCCTGGGAATATCATCCCAGAGACCAACCCTAACCAGCAGCACCTTCCAGCCTTCCCTGGCCATCCAGAGGCCACAGGATGAATGGCCTTGGTCCAGCTCAGCATGACTGTCACAGCCTTTGAAAGCCACCCTCAGTGCTGCAGTCTGGACAATTCAGGATAACGGTCAAGACAAGCTACCTAAGAAGCTGTCTCAGAAGAGTCATTGCACGCTGCAATGTCTGCACTTTCTCTTGTTGCAGACACACTGGAGTTAGCAACTGTGCAAAGCTTCTAGGCCAAGACTCAGACAAACCTGTCCACTGTTCCCTTTACCAACTAGGGGCCAGTCACAGCCCTTGGAGGCATCTCTTCCCTTGTCCCTTGGGCTTCCATCTTTGGGTATGTAAGGAAGATGATGCCCACTGGACTCATCTGACAGCTTCATAGGTGCTATTTCTGAACCAAAGACCAGAGGCCACCCGAGGTTTCCATCTCCCCACACATCCTTCAGGACAGAACAAAAGCCCAGCCAGGAGTTCTCGTATTTCTTTTGATCTTGCCTCACAGTGAGGGTGTAGGCAGCTGTAGACTCCCAAAGAAAAGAAAGAATCCAAGCACTGTTTGGAGACCCCACCCCAATTTATAATTTTTCTTTGAATTCACAAATACACCCACATGGTCCTCTCCATTTAGAGGAAAATCTCTCCCCTGCTAGCCAGGTCAGTACCTCTGGCCAAGAGCAGCCTTGGAGTCTGTTGCGGCAGACTCTGAGAACAGAGCTATAGCTGGATGAAAAGGAGTCCAAACCTTACTTTTTAACATCCTTACAACATCCCAGCCTTACCAGGAGGTTCACAAACTGGAGAGTAGTTGGGGTAGGGAGCTGTCAAGGAACAACTGGAAAATACACATGCTTAGAGACTGACCATCTCTGCTGACCTCTGGCCTCAGTTTCCCCCAAAACAGCCTGGGCCTNCTTGTGCTGTTTGTTTCCCCCACAGCCCTGCATTCTGACTTGTGGACATTCACTGTCTGCCCTCCGCTCTGATGTGGCTGGAAAGCAGGTTGAGGATTAAATCTTTGAACTGGTCTAAAGGTGCTTTCTTCACTAGTGGCAGTGGGAGGGAAAGCTATTGAAGTGTCATTCTGTGTCCCACTGTGTCTTGGATGACAGCTCATGCAGCTAGCTGGACACTGGACTGACCAGCAGAAGCCAGGGCAGCAAACACAATCTGCTGGGGTCAGGATTGCTGAGCCATCAGAAAGTGGCCAAGAGCAGCAGGGGCAGTGGCTTGGCAGGGACGAGGCTAGCAGGAACCACAATCCACAAGCCCTTCTGTGACCCCCAAGTCCCTCTCTCCTCTTGTTAGAGGGGCTCTGGACCATCATGCTTGGGGCTGAGATTTCAAAGTATTTAGAGGAAGAAGTGATGCCTGGATCAGGAGCTATGGGCAGATAGGAACACAGTAACATCTGGCTTTGGAGGGTAGTCTGGGCTCCCAGGAAGGGGTAGGGTAGCAGTGTTCCCAGAGGCACTCAGCCAGACCCTGAGAAAAGGGTTGTTGTCAGATGAAAAGGGGCCTGCTGCTGACATCCTTCCCTGTCCATCTAGGTCTGGGGTTTTCATGAGGCCACCTCTTCTGCTCTGTCACAAGTTGAGGCAAGGCCACAGGGTGGCAGAGACTGATACACCTAGGACAGTGGTTCTCAACCTTCCTAATGCTGTGACCCTTTAATACAGTTCCTTATGTTGTGGTGACCCCCAACCATAAAATTATTGTCGTTGGTCCTTCATAACTGTAATTTTGCTACTGTTATGAATCGTAATGTAAATTTCCATGATATCAGATATGTGATCCTTGTGGAGGCATCACTACCCACAGGTTGAGAACCACTGACCTAGGGGATAGAGTCCTGCAAGGGTCTAGTGACACATTCAGTTGTTGGAGGTCAGGGCTGTACTTAGGCCTGGCACAGCTGCCCCACCTCTGCTAGAGAGGTAGGTCCTAGGCACCTCTGTGGTCCCCAGGTATTCCCCATACTCCCCACAGCCAGTGGGACCCCACTTGATGATGGTGCCATCTGTATCAGCGATGACTACTTTGTTGTTTCATTTCTTCAAGTAGATGGCCTTGTAATGGCAGATGCCCTGGTACTGAGTCATCACACTGAAGACTACAGCATTTGTGTTCCAAGGAGAAGGGAGGGTCTCACTGCCAACCAACCTGCAGCCCCTTTGCTGGGTTGGCCCCATGGCACTCATCTTCTAGTCCTTTGTGTCCTTAGCACCTCATCAGGCCTGGGTCAGACCAGAGAGAATAGCCTGGGCAGGCTCAAGCCAGGGCGTCAAAGTCCACATGTGNCAGTGGCTCCCGCCAATAGCAGAAGTTGCTGTATTCAGGGTTGGCCAGGTCTGTGCTGGGGCCTCGCACCACAGGTGGGAAGAGCAGCTCAACCACCTCCCCAAGCCGCTGGTACCTGGGGAGAACGGGCTGCACTGAGTCTGAGTTGTCACAAGGCAGTGGCCTTCACAGTTGGTGAGTCAGCCCAGGATTTATCCAGGGGAGGAGGTGAAATTGGGGTCCTGGGAGAGGCTGGGCATGGGGGACATATGGGCCCCTTACGTGGATTTGTGGTTCTTTATGAGTTCCTGCACGAGGTCTCCCCGGGGGTTGACTGTGAAGATTCGAGATTCAGGGAGGCCCACCTGCCGGTAGGCAAAAACATCCTACAAGAGACAGAAAGGGTTAGGGCAGTGTCTGAGACTGTTTGGGGCAGGGAGGAGGGGGACACTCACATTTGGCCTGTTCCCAAAGGCAGCATAGAAGGGTTGTCCTTGGGGCAGAAACAGCTGCTGGATGTCACTCAGGCAGGCAACCTTGAATACCTCTGGCTTTTTCTCGATCACCTCCCTGGAATGGTCATGGCCATGGACGGGGAAGAAGGAAAAGGAAAGAAAGGCAAGACACCAGAGGGTCAGAAGACATGTCTGACCCGGCCTTGTTGGACACCCATGAGCAAATGTGTGCTAGGCTGGGGGTGTTCTTGCCTTTCCCTGCGAGGGGCTGTAGGCTTGTATGAGGGTGGTTACCTGTGGAGAGCAGAGAAGAGGCTGCTGGGAGACAGCAGGATGGGGCCCTTAGGAAGGCCACAGCCACGCTCGCTCACCCACTGCAAGTACCCCTTGGTGAGGTCAGCCATGCCGATGGCCCGTGCTGAGCAGTACAGGAATTTGTACCCGTTTCTGGGGGTGGGAGACAGCCAATCAGAGACAAATTCTGCATTCCCATTGCCCCTTTGCTGTAAGCCCAGCACAACTCTGGGGCTCTGGCCTTCAAACCCAGAGGGCTTTGCAGGAAGGGGATTTGGGAAGGCCTCGAGAGGTGACCTCAGCAGCTGTCCCAGCTAGAACATGGACACTGTTTTATGAGCTTCCTGCTACCTTGAGGTCAGCAGGTAGATGGCTCACAAGAGAATGACACCAGGAAGGTTTCAGTGTTTTATGGACTTCCCAGGTTACTTCTGTTATGGGCTCTGGTAGTGCCCAAGACTAGTTTCCCAGGGAAGAAGTTATGGTAGCCTGAGATACCCTATGACTCCCTCCCTCAAGATAGGAGCTCTGGCCCAGCCAGAGCTCAGCACTCACAGATGGATTTTGTGGTAGAGACTCGTAATGCCCTGATGTGTCCAGTCTTTCCCCAGCTGGGGCAGAATGTGGCCCAGAGCATCTGACCTATAGCCAGGGAAGAAAGGTCAATTAGGTTACCTAAATGGCTCCCAAACTCCATAGGTGTGGCCCAGTATGTCTCAGCCCACCCAGAAGAAGACATTTCACAATGCTCCCATACACCCAGAACAAAGGGAAGTAAGTCCCCAGGCTCTCCCCTAGGCTTGTCACAGCCCTCTGGGTCTCACTTGGTGATGGTGCCATCTATGTCAGAGATGACCACCTTGTCATCCCAGTTCCACAGGTAGATGGTGGCTTTGCAACGACAGGTGCCTTGGTACTGGGTAGTCACACTGAAGACCACATCATTAGCTCCTTCATGCAGGTTCAGACACCGCTGGGGATAGACAAAGTGGGGGGTATGGTCCCCTACTACCCCCTACTTTGACTGGCTTTTGGTCCCCATAAGCCTCTTTCTCCGCTTCCTCTTAGTTCAGAGACCCTTCCTGAGGAGTTTCAGGATAGCCACACATGAATATATGTACATCAGCAGAAGGCATCTGTGCTGCCCAAGGGCCAGCACAGTGCCAGGGTCAGGAGCCCTGACTTCCCTTTGACTCTCTATGACACAAATGTCAGACAGGCCATGTCTGTGACTCTCTGCCAGTATGTCTAGGTCAGCCCTAAGGCAAGGGCTGGTCTTGACAGAGAGATACTCTATTCCAAAAGAGAGGGCCCTATGGGATCCTCATAGGAAGCCTCTTTCTGGGGCCAGGATACGTGAGTCAGTATTCCCCTAATGGGAGACCTAGCCCTAAATGTGACCCATAGATGATGGCGGCTGCTCTCTGTCATAGCTAGGTGACCTCCATGTCCTGGCTGATCCAAAAGTAGACAAGTACTCTAGGGAACCAGGCAAATGGCTGCTACCTTGTACCCCTGAATGCCTTCCTTACAGTTGGGCCTCCAGCTACAGATCTCAGGGAATCCATACAGTGAAGGATGGAAGGGGTTGTCAAAATCTTGAGAGCTGTTGTCAGCATGGATGACTTCAATGAGGTGTCCAAGGGACACTGCAGGTAGATATTTTAGAACATAAGAGGACTTTTCCCATCAGAGCTTCTGAGAGAAATGAGCTAGCTTATGAAGAAATGAGCCCCCATCACTATTCAGAGACCATCAGGGAAGTCGCCTATGGGGTAGATTCTGGCCTGTGGTGAACTGCATCTTATCTCGGCCCTGTGAGACTTAGATAGAATTAACACAGCCCAGCCCCACCACACAGGAACATATAGACGCACACACTCACGATCTGATCAGAAGACAGACGAAGGGACTTCTTGTAGGTAGGGATGTAGCCTGGAGTGGCAGGTGGCAGCGGGGGTACTTCAAGGATCACAGGGCTGTCTGGGGCATCATCATCACTGCTTAGGACTTCTGTCTTCTCTCTGTGGGCGTTACTGGCATTTGAGCCACCTCCCCCAGCCAAAGGCCCCTCTTTTTGCTTACGCTCAACCCAGGAACATGAGCAACCCAGGGCCTATTCCTGTCCCTCTAGAGACTGCCTTCCCTTCAAGTGCCACCTATGTGGGATGTCTGCCCAGGGAGGTGACAGCCAAGCTGGAATGGAGACCCACACCTCCTAGCTTCAGTATGCCTTCCTGGGATGTCCATCCTGGAGATATTTTCCTGAGTACATGTACCTTGGAACATATCACCAGTCCTACTTGCTTTGCTTCAGCTGACCTACTCTTGGTCACTCTCTCCCCAAACTTGGATGGCTGGGTCACTTCCAAGGTTTAAAAAAAAAGGAAGCCAAGTAAGCAAGGCTCTAGGGAAGAGAGACCCTTGACCCTCCCCTTAATATAGCAGCCCCTTCTCCAGGTTAGGAACCTGCATAACTGTTCAACTTTGCTGTTTCCTACCAGAGGGACATTTGGCATATCTAGGTCTCAGTTTTCCCATCTGGGAGGTGGGAGTTTTCCATTTCTCAGGAAAATGAAGTGTTTGGGAACTGACAACCACCATGGCTAGGAAAGAGATTCTGGAACCCCCCACCCACCCAACCAGGGTGGTTCTCACCAGGCTCCAGCCCTGAGCCTTGCCAACAGGTCCAACTCACCCCTGCTGCTTCCTGGCTGCCGTTTTCTCCCTCTGTGCACTGTGCTGTGGGAAGAACTTCCATAAGCAAATTCTGTTCCCCGCCCTGAGCTGGCCCTGGCCTGTGATCCCTGGCCACCCACCTACCTCCTCAGCTGGGAAGTCCCTCCGTCTCCAGGAAAACCACCATCGCCCCCCCTTCCGGGGCATCTTCTCCTTCTCAAGTTTGTCCACAGTGCTCTGTGGGTAGATGATGGCCATGAGTTCTTTCTGCATGCCATAAATCTATATTATGTTGACATTGGGAACCCCATGAGCCCAGAATCCTGGCCCAACCTAGAACACGATACTGTCAACCTCTGAAATCAGAAGAAAATGTCCACCTCTCCTCCTCCAGAGAGCCCAAGAATGACTCATGGGACTCTGCAGAGGAGACCAAGGGCCATTCCTGTCTCACCAGAACTGGCTCTAGCCTAGCTTCCAGATCTCATGAGCCCATGCGCTACTGGAGTGCTGAAGTAATACCGCCCTGGGAGAGTCTTCAGAACAGGTACTCCATGCACGATGCCTCCCAGTGGCTCCAGGAACAGACTGTCGTCAGGACACTCTCAGTCCCAAAGACAGACACAGACAACTTCCTGAAGCCAGTGATCCTAACCCATGATCCTATCCTCCTCTGTATTCTGATCAGTATCTGATTGGGGCAGCATTACCTTGGGAAAAAAGGCTGATTAGATGCATGCTAGATAACCCAGCAAAGTCCAGGGCAAGGCCTGCCTAGGTGACATATCAACACCCTACAGATTCAGGTTCATGTCAGAAGGACATGAGCTTGAGATCAACTAGCCTGGCTGCCAACAGGCTTGGGTGGGGGTCTCTCTAAGGCCTCAACTGGTGGGTCTGTCTGGACAAAATGAGGAGAGTCAAACAAGGGAGTGACTCCCTTCCCATAGGCTCTAGACCTTGGCTCTGTTGCCATATGATAGAGCCAGATGTCACTAAAGGGACGCTGTTAACATTTAACCTTTGAGGAGGCCTAACTAAGTGAAGAATTGTGGATAAGGCCAGAGTGGGGCCCTGGGTGCCTCCTGCAGAGTAGCAAGGGCAGGTAGAGTCACAGCTGCCACTGCCCAAGAAGGAACTGACCTCACAGAAAGGGCAGGTGGCCCAGAAGGCCAGGTGGAGGTTCTGAGAAGGAAGAGAAACGCTGACTCCTATCTGGGTATGTACACACTCTGTTCCCTGCCTGACCTGCTCAGGACTGTCACCAGCTTGTCTGGCTAGTGGGCACTTATTCAGCAAACACCCTGTAATGAGTCATCACAGCACCAAGGCTGCTCATCCCCAGCACTGTTGATCTGATGCTCATCTGGATGACTCTGAACAATTGTGCCTTCCTAAGGGATGGGCTTGTTTGGCACATGACTCCTCAGGCTGGATATAGCACATAAAAGGTACCCAATAGATGAGGGCTGACCAAGGGAGCAATCGCCCCTCAGTCCAGCACAGGGGAGGGGCAGGGTAGAACCCTGTTTCCCAAGCCCCATCTTTCAGATCCCAGACTCTCCCGTTGAAGGTTTGTCTCAGAGAGTCATCTGCTGGACCTTTATGCTGCTCTGACTTCACCTGAGTTCCTCTGATGAGAAGTCCACACCCAATAGGACCCAGCCATGGCTGAGAACCCTGAGAATGATGGGCAAGACTTTGAGGACCTCTGTTTCCTGCCTGGAGTGGATCCAGTAGCCAGTAGCCATAGGCTTCAAGGCCCATCTCTGTTCACCATCTATTTTCTCGCCAATGTTATGGCTTCAAGGCAATGGCCCTAGTGGAATTCTAAGCATTACCTCAGGTAGGTTCTTCTGGAAGGCTTGCAGAGAAAGGATCATGGGAGCAGCCACAGCCCAGTTATAATGCCTAGAGAGAGACAGAATGAGGTGTTAGGACTGCAGCAGCTGTGAAGATATGGTAACTCAGGCCATCAGCCACCCTCAACCAGCTACTCACTTCTCATTGATTTTCACCACGAGGTTTGGGTCATCCAGAAGCCCGGGATTTTTAGTGAGGTCCTCATAGGAGACCATGTGCTGGTTGAACTTCTCTGGGCACAAAGGCAGAGAGTGAGGGCTGACACTGCCATATCCCACAGGATCTGCTTCCCCCATACTCCTCCTACATATCTCCTGTTGGCCAGGTCTTTGACCTAGCAACATTTCCCCCTTCCTGTGGATTTTATACCTGTTCCCACTCCAGGATCTACAGGCTAGGTCAAGGCTTACTGTCAAGCATTTGTGTCCCAAAGATGTTGGTTGAGAGTAGGCACCACAGGACAGATAATGGCAGGGAGCCCAGTCCAGCCTCACATCTGTGTTACCCCACCCTCAAAGGTCTTCCCTGAGTTCTCCTGGCTCCTGGAAGTCTTCCCTACCCTGCTATAACCTCTGGAGGTGTCCTTGTTCTTTCTTGGCCCCAAGGGGTCATCTCTGTCCTCCTACGGCTCCTGGGCATCATGTCTGTTTTCCTCTTACCTCCTTTCATCCCTAGGGGCCTTCATCCCTTTTCTGATCCCTGAGTATCTTCCCCATCCTCCCTTGGTTCCTTAGCTCTGCACTAATCCTTGGAATGGCTGGCACCATGGTTGAACATACCCAGGGCGATGTTTCGGGTGTCAGCCAGTCCACCACAGAGGGACAATGCTACTTTGTCCACCGAGTCCAGAGTGGGTTCTTCTATGTGTTCCAGGTTGGGGTTCTCCAGAAGTTTCTGGTTACTCGGCTCACTCCACCTCCTGGCCCCCATCCCACTGTCACTGAAGACAAAGAGGCCAGCAATGATTGAATCCAAACCAAGACATAGGTGGCTCCCCTTTCCTCCCAGGATCCCTAGAGGCCTTTGGCTCTACAGGCCCCAGTCCCAAACTCCCTGTCACCCAGAGCCCAGGCACCTCTGGGGGAAATAAAGGGCTGCATTCTCAGAGTCCAGGGAGGGTAGATCATCCAGGTAGATGTCACTGGGGCCCAGGTGGTGGTTTCTCTTCAGGGAACCTGAGGGTGAAGGAGGGGACACCCACCCACCAAACATGGGTTCAATGGCACGAGCAACATGTGGCCCTTTGCCTCTGAATGTCCTAAGGTGGTACTGTCCAATAGAACTCTTCCATGACAGAAAGGTCCCATATCTGTATTGTCCAGTGTGGTTGCCACTAGCCACCTGTGGCTACTAAGCACACTTCAGATAGAATGGTATCACAGAGAAGTTTTTTAAGTAGAATTTTAAAGTTTGTTTAATTTTAATTATTTCATTTTTCTTACCTATTTATTGGTATCTTTTAAAAACATTTTTTTTATTTATTTTGCGTGTGTGAGTGTGGATATGTGCGTGTCATCGTACACATATAGTGGTCAGAGGACCACAATACATGTGCAGGTCAGAGGACAACTTGCAGGAGTCAGTTCTCTCCTTCCACTATGTGGGTCCTGGGGGTCAAACTCAGGTTGTCAGGCTTGGCAGCAAGAGCTTTACCCACTGAGCCATCTCACTAACCCCATGCATTATTTCTTTGAGATAGGGCCTCATGTACCCCAGGGTGGCTTTGAACTCACTATGTAGCCAATGACAACCTTGAATTCCCCATCCTTCCCCCACACCTGTATCTCCCAGATTCTGAGATTAAAATCTTACAGCACTATACACAGTTTATGTGGGGCTGGGGCTCGAACCCTGGCTTCCTACATGTTAGTCAAGCACTCCACCAACTGCATGCCATCCCCAGCCCTTAATTATTTAATTTTATTTAACTTCCTATAAATCAATGACTATCAACTTGAACAATGCAGTCCAGGGGGCCTTTCTACCACACTTGAGTAAAGACAGGCTGGGAGCTGAGAGTGGCAGGAGGGTGGACTGCACCCCTGTCTTCCTACCCCACCCATCCCTTCTCGCTCAAGATGGCTGTCTCAGGTCCTAGGCCTGAAACATCTCTCCCACCTTGGAGGCTAACTCATGTAACTTCCTCTTCCTGGAATTTTCTTTTCCTTCCTTCCATGGCTGAGTCTTCATTTTCCAAGTCTCAGTTACAACTCTCACTATTCAGAAAGACCTTCCATGACCATGTGACTTTCCAGTCCCCATCCTTGAGCTAATGACTCTGTTCTGTGAGGTCTATGCCATGCCCTCCCTTGTTTATACATATTCCGTTTGGCTCCTCCATTGGACTGGGCCCAGGGAACACTGGCCAAGCACAAGGCCTGGCATATAGCAGCTGCTCAAACTGTACCGAAAGACCTACAGGCCACCCAGGACATAACCTGAGGCCAGGGATGCACTGAGGGGGACCCAGCCATCACTCACCTTTTCCCTTGGAGACTTCTGAAGGCCCAGAGGGAATGTGGCTCTCCAGAGCGGCCCAGCTCCGTGATTTAGTGGCAGGAGGGTGGACTGCACCCCTCGAATTCTGAGTCTTGGTTTCCTTACTCTCTGGGGCAGCAAGAGGAGAATCCACCAGAGTTCCCTCACAATGAGTCTCCACATCAGGATGCACTGTATCAGCCCCAGCCACTGGCTGCAGCATTGGGAGTCTCAAAGGGTCCATGTCAACCACAGAGGAGGAGGAAGAAGTGCCAGGTTCGGGTTCTCCGGGAGGAGCAGANATTGCCTCGGCTATGCTGTCAAGGGCCATAGACAGCTCCAGCCGCTCAGCTTTCGCCACCTTCAATCAGATAAATACAGCCTGGTAAATGGGAGCTCACAAGACTCTCAACCCAGCAACTCTAATACTGATGCAGAAGGGCCAAGGAGTCCCTGAAAGGCAGGGCCTTGGGGCAGCATGGAGGAACTCACCTTAGGCAGTCTCCCCCAGGCCCACTGCATGTGAGATTCAGCTCTCAGGGGACTGGGCTCCAAGGACCGCAACTCCAGCTCGGAATCACTCTTAGGGGACATTAGGTCACCTGATGAAAGGCTGCAACAAACAAGCATTCAGAGATAATAATAGTTAACCTGTCACTACTCTGCAACCTAGCCCAACATAGAAAAATTTTTTCAATGCCTGTATTGAATCCAAAATATACAAGAATATATATGTATATGTATATATATATGTATACATATATAAATATACATATATAAAGAACTCCTATAAATCAACAATAAGAAGGTAATCTGATTTTATTTTTTAAAGCCAGATGTGGTAACACATGCTTGTAATCTTAGCATCAACTTCTGCTACACAAGGAGTTCAAGGCCAACCTTGTCTATATGAGACCCTGTCTCAAAAAATCAAAACAAATAGGATGGCAAGACGTGAGTTCTATAACATCTCTTTATGTGTGTGTGTGTGTGTGTGTGTGTACATGTGTGCAGTGCCTACAGAGGCCAGAAGAGGGCGTCAGATTTCCAGGAGCTGGAGTGACAGGAAGTTTCGAGCTGCTTAATACATGTGCTAGGAACTGAACTTGTATCCCCTGAGAGAGCAGCAAGTGCAGAGCCATCTTTCCAGTCCCAAAGATGTGACTTCTTAATGGGTATGGAGTTTCTTTCCAGCATGAAGGAAAGTTCTAGAACTAGAGAGTAGTTTTAGGCGTGTAACACTGTGAACAGACTTCATACCACTGGNCTGTACACTCTGAACTGGTTAAAATGGTCATGTGAAGAATATTTTGCCACAATTTAAAAATTTACTTTGATCGCAAGCACTGCCAAACATAATGTAAAATAAAACCAAAATTGCCCACAAACTTGAATGTTTTACAAAAAGAAATACAGATGGACAACAAACACATTGAGTGGGTTCTGAGGCATTAGTTAACACAAAGATGTAAACTGAAACCAGGCTCATAGCAGCCTGCCACCACTGCATGCTTACCTGGCCTGAGGGGTACACTCGCCATCAGAGTAAGGGTAGATGTCCTTAGGCTGCAATGAGGACTCCTCTTCCTCCTGAGCACTGCTTAGGGAGCACAGAGAAACGCTCAGCAACAGGCAAGGGCATGGAAACCTGGCTATCAGGACTTTGGAGAGTAGAGCCCAGAGACACAAAGGCCCTTCTCCAGAGTTGCACAGCATCAGCAGAAGAAATGCTTCAACCCAGGCTAGTGTTTCCCACAGCCTCCGCCTGGTTCCTACCTACCTTGGGGACTCTGGTGTTGGCTTTTCTGGCAAGGGCAGCTCACTCTCAGCACCTGCCTCCAACTCCTCAGAACTGGAGTCCACAGCATCCTCCCTGCGCCTGGGTTTCCTCCTGCGCCGCCTCTTTTTCCGCCCAGTGAGGACGAGGCCCTCAGGCTCACTGGCTGTGCCCAGTTGGGAGTCTGAGGGAAAGCCTGACAAGCCTCCCCATGGGATGGGTGAGGTGCACAGGCGAGGAGGCACATCTTCCTGTGGGGAGAACCAGGGACAGAGCTGAAAGTGCTAGAGCCATCAGGCTATCCAGAACCCCACAGTGAGCTCATTTAGGGACAGGCATGGGGGCCGAGCAGAGGTGGTGGCAGCCCATACTGGCCACAAAGCCCCCTCTCACTAAGGTGAGGCAGCAGTCTGGGCAGCTCCATCAGAACAGGCAGAAGCGGGGCCTTTCACTGCCTCTTGGTAACACCCATTTCTCTTCTAAGACTTAGCCAGGTGCCACTTCCTCCAGGAAGCTTGCCAGGCTGCAATTCCTTGCAATGACCAACAGACTGCATCATTGGATATGCATGGGCCTGGATGTCTGATACTTTTTTAAAGATTTATTTATTATGTATATAGTATTCTGCCTGCATGTACGACTGACTGCACGCCAGAAGAGGGCACCAGATCTCTTTATAGATGGTTGTGAGCCACCCTGTGGTTGCTGGGAATTGAACTCAGGATCTCTGAAAGAGGCCCTTGTCTGGAACTCTTTTTGAAAGTAAAGGAGTCACTTGTTTGAGTCTGCTGCATCATGTCTGGCATACAGCAGGGGCTCAGTTAAAGCTTATCAAGCAGTTAAAACTGTTTTGTTGACTTGGGCTAGGCCCTGCCTTCATTGTACAAACACTCCACTTTTCACATACACACCCCCCTCCTATACACCCCTATACAGTTCTGTGTTCTGACTGCCTGGTACTGACACAGACTAGAACAGCCAGGCTTTATTTTTTGCAGTCCCCTGACCCTCATCTTTTCTGATGCTCCCAGCCAGGCCAACTTCCCACTCCCCAGGGATGCCTAGCTCAGAGGGCTCCTGCTTCAGAAACCTTCCCCAGGAAGTAGAATCAACCAGAATAGGGCTCCCCTTTCTGGGCTGTGACAGAATATCATGAAGCCANCCTCAAGTGACCCTCTGCATCGGTTCTCTGTTGAAGAGATGTCCCTGAGGTCAGGGATAATGACAGATCCCAGGTTCCCTCCTCGTACAGCACCAGTGAAGGGGTGAGCCANGGTGATGATCCNTACCTCATCACTGTCCAGCTCCTGGACAAAGAAGGCCTCGCCACTGTCCCCCAGCTTCATGTGCAAGTCCACAGGCTCCCCATTGATTTCAATGTCCACCTGCAGTGAGAATGGTGGGTGGGGACCGAATGGCCATAGCATTGGGCCTCATGTCCTGATCNGCAACTGGAGACATACTCCTGCTTGCCTCCAGCTCTGAGCTGGCTGGAGCTCTCTCCAAACTTCAGTGGCCCTAGCTGCTTCTCACTCAGGCACCAGAACATTGTTGTGACCTCATTCTTCTACTTCTTCCCAGCTCCGAGGTGTTGACTACATGAATAATGGTGAGAATTACCACTTAGAGTGTTTTATGCAGAGTGTCCTGTTTAACTTTACAACAACCCTTTGTAGTAGCTCCTATCATTAGCTCCATTTTATAGATAAGGAAACTGAGGGTGGTGTGTATGTGTGTGGTGTGTATGTGTGTGGTGTGTGTGTGGGGGGTATGTTATTTGTGAAGACCTGCCCTCCCAGCAAGAGTCTATGAAACTCAAAAGGTCTTCAACTACACCCCAGTCCCCTTGTTTTGCTTCGTGTGTGTTTGTGTGCAGTGTCATATGTGTGTGTACGTATTTGTGTGGGTGCCTGCATGTGTGGGTGCCTGAGGCCAATCTCAGGTGTCTACACTCAGTCACACGCTACCTTATATTTTGAGACAAGGTCTCCCACCAATTGGTGNGGCCGGCAGGCTANCGAGCTCCAGAGATCTACCTGCTTCTGCCTCTTCAGTGCTGNGATTACAGACATCTTCTGCACTTTGCTGTTTATGTGGGAAAAGTTTGCTAAGAACGCCAGCTCAGGGCATNGCAAGCTCTTTACTCCTTCGGCCATCTGCCCAGCCCTACAGCCCAACCTCTCACCTCTGAGGTACATGGTCCTTCATAGATTATACTTTCCTATCAGGGTTCTGAAAAATTCAGTCACCTCAGCTTGAATGGGGTTTGGGCCCACTACACTGCTGCTCACACATGGACCCAGGTGCTCTGTCATGAACCTAAGGAAGCTGATGTGGCCCTACTAAGGGACTAACCTTTGTCCCCACAGACCTGGCCTCAAGGCCACATTAACTGTTCCTGTNCCAAACTATTTCATTGCCAGCACTAGGCATATAAAAACTTGTCCATTCCTAAAGGTGATGTGACTGGGTTTCAGATTAGGGCGATTAGCAAGGCCACAGGGAGGTCCTAGTAAGTTGAGCCAGGCCTGGTAGCCACAGAATCTGGCTCTACTCCACTGGGCTTTGGCCAAAGAGAATCTTCTAGATCAAGGCCCTAAACCAACCCGAAAACATCAGTGAGGGCTGGTGAGGTGGCTCAGCAGGAATCGGCACTTGCTACCAAGCCTGATGACCTGAGTTCAATCCCTGGAACCCACATAGTGGAAGGAAAGAACTGACTCCCACATTGTAGACACACACACACACACACACACACACACACACACACGCACACAAATAGACATATACAATCATATAGACACACATACACAAAATGAATACAATAAAATAAATTTTTAAA
>LZPO01087290.1:121254-132186 GCA_001675575.1 Neotoma lepida | reverse complement strand
TCTGCTTGCCTCTGCCCCCCTCAAGAGTACTGGGATTAAAGGTATGCCCCACCATGCCCAGACTAAATCTAACTTTTTGATCNTTAATTTCACTTGCAAAATGGTGATAAAATTTATCTTGCAGGGTTATATTATGAAGATTTGATAATNGGTGGTCCTCAATCTTGATTGCCTATTTAAATCTTCTTGCCCTTGACAAAGGCTGACCCCATGGCACTNAGAGCCACTAAAAGGGCTGAGGCCAGAGGATCACCTGAGGCCTGCATATATATCCATAAGACAGGGCACTGAGATTTCAACCCCATGTAGTTTTACTGAGCTAAATAAATGCTGAACCAAATGCAAGGCACACATTAGGCATTCAATAATGCTTATCATTGTTTAGGTAGGTGTGTGTGTGTGTGTGTGTGTGTGTGTGTGTGTGTGTGTGTGTGTGTGTTGGGGAGTGTCTGGGTGGATATGGAGGCTGGAGCAGATCTTTACCTCAATGCCTTGAGACAGGGTCTGCCTCTGAACAAGAAGCTTGCTTTATGGGCTCAGCTGGCCAGTGATGTCTTTGGATCTTCCTCTCTCTGTGTCACACAGTACTGGGCTTATAGGCATGCACAGCCATGACTGGAATNTTTTTTCAACCTACCAGGACAATGGGCATGTGCCATCAAGCCTGACTTTCTTTTTTATTTTATTTTATAATTTTGTATGTTTGGGTGTTTTGCCTGTATATATGTATCTGTGAACCACCTACGTGCAGTGCCCACAGAGGCCAGAAGAGGGCATTGGATCTCCTGGGACTGGAGTTAGAGCAGTGGTTAGAGTCCATGCAGGTGCTAGGAATCAAACACCCGTGCTTTGCAGCCAGTGCTCTTATCCACTGAGCCACCGCTCCAATCCCCATGACTTGTTTGTTATGTGGGTCCTAGGGATTTGAACGCTTCTTCATGCTTGCAGAACGAGAGCTCTTACCANTGAGCCATCCCCCAACCCTTTCTTTTTGTTTTATGTGGTTTATTTGTTTGTTTGTTTGGGAGAGGGGGCATGATTTTGCTCTGTTGCCCAGGATGACTTCAAACTCCTGGCCTCAGGTGATCCTCTGGCCTCAGCGCCTTTAGTGGCTCTGACTATAGGTNCACAGCACCATGACCAGCTTTAACCTCCCAGTTTTGAAGATGAAGCACATGTTGTTTTCATTGTTTTTTGTTAGAGGGGGAAAAGTTCATATAAAGATTGTTGCAGAAACTGGATTTCCATCAAGCTTGTTTTTGGAACTCTGAATCATCTGGAATTTGGTNATTATGGAGGAGTGTGAGGGGGCAAGAGGCAGTCTCTGGTTGTCTTATTTGTCCTAACTCCCAGCCACGCTGCCCAAGGCAGGGACTACCCTGCTCTAGATTGTAACTTACATCACCACCTCTGGGGTGTCCTTTCAGTCTGAAAGGACCGTGTATACTGCATTTGCCTGAAAGGACCGTGTATACTGCATTTGCCCATTTCTGGAGTTAAAGGTAAGGTCATTTTCCCTCTTCCTAGGTCCATGTGCTAGCTGGGGCCTATGCCACTGGTGGCTGTTGGTTTCTTAGTAATCCAAAAGTAGAGGCAGACTCCCTTCTTTCTGAAATTTGGTAACCTATATGCTTCTTAATCCACAGGCAGGTCTAGTGACTATTTACTTTGCCCTACTACTTCCTTGCGGGTGAACCCAGCCTGAGGTGAATGGAAGCTCTGAGCCAGGCCTGCAGCTGTGATCACATGTCATAAGCAGCAAGACTGTCTGCCAGGAGCAGAGCCTCCACCAGTCCTAGTGGGACCGGATGCAGGGGTAGCTGGAATTGGCTCGCCTCAGGGAGCAGGCTCTAGGGGTAGGAGGCAGGCAACCGGTGTATGGCCACTATTAGCAAATAAAACNAAATGACACTGGTTACATTTCAATTTCAGATACACATTTCTTAGTATATGTCCCATGTAACATTCATTATTTACCTAAAACTCAAGATTAACCTCATGTTTTCATTTTTCTTTCTTAGATCTGGTAAACCCATGTCTGNCCAAATAGCTAAGGTCACAGTAACAGTCTCTGCTGTCCAATGTTTCCACATTCANCTTCCACAGCCCAGCTCCAGAACAGTGCATGGCTCCCAGCTGCTTCCACAGTGTAACCAGGACTCCCTGGCCTCAGCTCTTCTGCAAGCCCAGCTGACCTGCTTAAACCCCTTCCTATCTCTGTCCATGTGTTCATTGAATACCTACTGGGTGCAGGCATCATGCGGAATTCTTCCTTTTCATTGTCTTCCTTTCATTGTCTCATTGGCTTTTCCCAGCACACAGGAACCCATAATAATTCCATTTACCAGTGAAAAGACAGGCACTCTAAGATAATACTTCATGTATAGTTAGGGTTTCTATTGCTGTGAAGAGACACNATGACCATGGCAACTCTTATAAAGGAAAACATTTCACAGGGGTGGTTCGCTTACAGTTTCAGAGGTTCAGTCCATTATCATCATGGTGGGACATGGCGATATGCAGGCAGACATGGTGCTGGAGAAGTAGCTGAGAGTCCTACATCTTGCAGGCAACAAGAAATGGTCTGAGACACTGGGGGGTATCTTGAGCATATATGAGACCTCAAAGCCTTCCTCCACAGTAACACACTTCCTCCAACCACACCTTCTCCAACAAGGCCACACCTCCTAATAGTGCCACTCCCAATGAGATTATGGGGGCCAATTACATTCAAACTACCACAGTGTATCTATTTGTTTATCTTGTGTGCACTTGTGTGTATATTTGTGTGTGGATGAGTATATGAGTGTACACATGCTTGTAGAGGACAGAGGACAACCTTAGGTGTCATTTTTCAGAAGCCATTCACATTGTTTTTTGAGACAGGATCTCTCACTGACCCCAGGGATACAACTGTCTCTACCTCCTCAGAGCTGGAATTACAAACACAACCACCACACCTGGCTTCACTGTCCTCCCCCTTCTCCTCCTCTTCCTCCTCTTTCTTCTTCAACAGGTTCTCACTGTATATCCCTGGTTAGCCTGGAATTCAATATGGAGACCAGACTGACCTCAAACTCTTAGAGAGCCACTTGCCTCTTCTTCCTGAATGCTAGAGTCAAATGCATGGGCCACCATGTCCATCAACCCCTGGGTTTGGGGTTTTGTTTTTTTTTTTTAACTCAGGTCCTTATGCTTGCAAGGCATGCACTTTTCTGGTTGTGTCACCTCCCCAGCCTCAGATAGTGTTACTTAGAGTGCATTTCCTGGGCCAGCAGCAGTAGTAGCTCTTGGGAATGTGGTAGGAATTAATTCTCTGCCTATCTACCTGCCAGCCCTGGTGAGTCAGAAACTTAGGAGGAGGAGCTGGCAGTTGTCTTCCATAAGTCTCTTTCCCTTCTCTTCCAAACCCTTGGTTTGACACCTGGTCTCATATGATATGAGATCTGAAATTTATAAGAAATGAAGTCTCCACCTAGGCTGAGATTAAAGCACAGCAGAGGCCTTCAGGTTGTTTATGACCTACTGACACCAGGGCTGAGCCAGGCCCTGGCCATGCCATATGGACTTCACAGTCATGGTGCCAGGTCTAAGAAGATGCCAGTCAAGCAACTGCCATGTAAAATGAGTACGACTCCACGAGCCCACAGCCAGGTGAAGGGGGTCACCGAGAGCTTTCTCTAGAACATATGGAGGCCTGAAAGCCCAGTTCAAATTAGAAGATGAGTGGGGGCTACCTGACAAGAAGGCTGAATGGTACTACCTGGAAGTAGTTTGGTGTTGGTGAAGCAAGGTGAGGAAAGTGGTGGTGATGTTCCCTGCCCTAAGAGCAAAGGAAAAAATACTGTGGATATCGTGGAATCTTCTAGGTAAAGAGAGCACTTCAGAAAACGTAGCGTGGAGGAGGTGAGGTGCGATCCAAGGGGTGCTGGGCCCGTCCATCCNTTGGGTCAAGAGAGCCTCTGCCCTCTAAAGCATCTGTAGAGATTCAACTCCCAATTACATCAGCCAGAAAGTAAGAGAGGTTCAGAAGCCCAGCCCATGCTCTGGGTGCAAGGCCTGCTCTTCCAGGGAGGGCTTNCAGAGGGGAAGGGCTTAGGAAGCAGCTTCTCCGGCCCTACCCCTTCTGGGCTCTGCCTCTGCTGCCCTTGCCAAAGAAAAGCCTTTGGTGCCAGCTGAGGACTGACTGGCCTGGCCATGTTGCCTGGCAGTGTCCGGGCTCCAACTGCCTTTCTCAGGAAAGACGTCAGATGGTTGAGCCTTTTCAGAATTTGACAGTAAATCTGACCTAAAGAGGAAAACCGAAAGGCTGCTGTGTAAAGTGGTGCTTTCTGTGTCTAAAAAGAAAATTCTCCAGCAGGCTGGGGATCCAATTCTGTTGGTAGAGTGCTTGTTTAGTGTGCAAAAGACCCTGGGTTCAAACCTCAACAGTCNGTAAAACTGAGCAAGGCAGAGCAGGAGAATCAAAATTTCAAGGTCNTCCTCAGCTACAAAGTAAGTGTGTGAGTCAATCTTGGGACAGATTGGGAGACTTCTTTTTGTTTTTGTTTTTGAGACAAGGTCTCATTGTGTAGCCTTGATTGGCCTGGAGCTTGCTTTGTAGATCAGGCTGGCCTTGAATGCACAAAGATCAGCTGCCTCTGCCTCCACAGTGCTGGGATTAAAGGCATGTGTCACCATGCCGGGCCTGAGACTTTATCTTTAAAAAAAAAATTCTTCACAGGCTGGAGAGATGGCTCAACCATTAAGAGTGCTTACTGCTCTTCCAGAGGACTTGGGTTCAGTTCCCAGTACTCATATGGCAGCTCGTAACCATCGGTAATTCCAGATTCAAGGGATCACACACCCTCATCTGGCCTCTGTGGGCAATGAACATATGTGGTGCACATATAGTCACATAGGCTCACATAAATAATGAATAAATGAACTTAAAAAAATCCTTTAGGACTCATCGAATGTCCAATACAAAAATACTCCACATACCAAGCTCTACAAGGCAATACAGCTGAGTATCCCATGACATACCAGGCTGTTTCTGCNGCATGGCTCACAGTTCTTGGCACTGGTCTTCCTCCATTCAACAATGAACTTTCTGTAGGTACTCATGTGGCTTCTCACCAACCTCACAACTACCTGAGGGTCACCTCCATGGAGTCTTCTCTGTCTCTTCTGAGTTATGTTTCCTTGCCCCATTCTTTTCCAGCATCAAGGATCCCTTCCATGGGTCTGGAGAGATGGCTTAGTAAGTGAAGTGCTTGCTAAGAAAGCATGAGGACCTGAGTTTGGAGCCCCAACCCTCACATGAAAGCTGGATGCAGAAGCAGCATGGACCTGTCATTCTGGCTACAGAATGGGTGTGTGTTGTGGGGAGAGGTCGAGGGACAACAGCAGTGGGGATGGACACAGGAGGATCCTAGGGGCTCTCTGGCCAACCAGTATAGCTTAAATATCTAGCTTTAGGTTCAGTAGAGATACGGTCTCCAAAAATAAAAATAAAGAGCAATGGAGGAAGATAACTGTCTGACCTCTACATATGCCTACACAAGTGAGCACACCCACATGTAACTCATCTGGGTGAATACTCATGCACGAATGCACACACACACACACACACACACACACACACACACGCACACGCACACGCACACGCACACACACACACACACACACAATCACTCCCTCACATGCTATTGTAGCTTACTTCTTGATGATAGCTGGCGTTTGTCTCCCTCCACAGGAATGTGGACCCTGGGAGGACAAGATGTTTGGTCTGTCTTCACTAATCTAACTTAAGATCAGGGTCTGGCACACATTAGGCCTCCAGTAAAAATAAGTGACCCTGTAGTCACATCTTCAATTGTCCTGACTCCATCCAGGTCTCAGTCCCTTGTAACTGCCACTGGCTTCTTTTCCCAGAACGCTGGCCCCCCCGCAGGGAGCAAGACTTGTTGGGTGTCTGCTTGCCTCGGGGCCTTGAGAGGATATTGGTTGTTTGACCTTGCATCCCCGCCAAGTTGCCAGCATGTGTGAAATGATAAATTCCAGCTTATTGATATTATTGATTTTGAGGGCTATGACAAGAGGGTAAAAGGACAGCAAATGAGGAGAAGGAGATGACAAGTGGCCCAGACAGTCAGAGGGGGGAGAAAATGCCCTCACAGTTTTCCCGAGGTCCCTGCTCTGTCGTTTTTCCCTAGCAGAGCTTAGAGCAACAGCCAGCAGCAAGCCAGGGCTATGTGCCACGTACCATGAGTATGAGCCACGTGGCAGAAACAGGCCTGTTGAATCATGGAACGCGCGGCTTCTANTGGTTTGTAGAGTTTGATGTGTGGAGTATTTTTGCTTTTTACAGTCCAGCTGTCTGTAATGATTTCCTTCCCGTGGCCTTGTTCACCAAAGTGTCCCTGAGTGACTAGCTGAGTCACTGCATTCCTTGCCGTTTAGGACACTGGCCCAAGCACCAAGGACCAGTTCTTCTGTGGAGGTGGAACCTTTGTGGGTTGCCAAACAGTGCCCAGGGAAGACAGAACAAAGAACTCTCATCTTCAACTTGCACCCTTCCCCAGAAATATAATTTAGAAAACAAGTAAAAAGAAGCAAGAAATTCCATTGTTAAATCACCAGGGAATGGCTACAGCCTGAAGAATTGTTTGTCAGTGACCATAAGGCCAGTGCCAAATTGAAATGGGTGGGACCTACTAGAAACCAAGGTCCATCCCTTAGTTGCAATATGAAGGTCTGAAAGCCAAATACAGAGAATTCTCCAGCCACCTGGTGGGACTATCTACAAGTTCAGCCCCTCTGTAATGTATGAGCCAGTTCTTGGTAAAAATCAAATACGCACACAGCTCACAGTGTAGCATTTTCACTTCTGGGGTGGTCTCTGAGAAAGTTTACTCAGATCTGTACAAATAAAAGAAGATTATTTGTTATAGTGTTGGTGATAGGTAGGGGATTCGGAGCAAAAGGAGCCTTTGGGATTGAGTAAACAAAACATTGTAGAGGTATGCTGTTGCTTTAATCATCAATTTGACACAGCTTAGAATCTCCTGAGAAAAAGAGTCACAATGAGGGATTGTCTACATTGGGCTGTTTTTCTAGGCATATCTGTGGGTATTGTCTTGATTATTTGATGTGGGTGGGAAGACCTAGCCTACTATGGGTAGCACCATTCCCTACGTAGGGGCTTCTGAACTGCGGGGAAAGCTAGACAAGTACAAGCAAGCACATGAGCATGAATGTGGTGGTTTATTTTTGCCTTTGACTGG
The DNA here is from genome assembly GCA_001675575.1 of Neotoma lepida. Taxonomy (NCBI): domain Eukaryota; kingdom Metazoa; phylum Chordata; class Mammalia; order Rodentia; family Cricetidae; genus Neotoma; species Neotoma lepida. Next base: position 124,918 of record LZPO01087290.1, on the reverse strand, counting down.
ATGTGATATGACTGTTTGAATAGCTGCCTTGACTTCCCCACATGGGCTGTAACCTGAAGTTATAAGTGGAAAAAAAACCTTCCTTTCCACCTAGGTTTCTTTTTGTCAGGATATTTTATCACAGCAATAGAAATGAAACTAAAACATGTGCCTTGAAATTCTTCATGTAGTAAGAACAAACACCCTCCCCCCCAAAAAAACCCCATAGATTAGCTGTACCTACAGCAGCATGTATGGAGCTTACAGAGTTAAAGTGGGGAAAAGAGTAAAAGAGATTTTAAAATAATGTTCCTATTTCATTAAGGCATAATAAATGTACAGTAAACCACACATATTTAAAGTGTTCCATTTGAGCTTTAACATGGGTATGCAAGACCATGATTAGGATAATGATTGTATCCATCATTCCTCAAAATAGGAAGTGTATACACACACACACACACACACACACACACACACACACACGGGCAGATGTTTAACACCTACTGTCAAATTTTAAAGAGTTAAACAGTATATTTACATGTACAGTGTATGTTCTGTAATCCCATGATTATAAGAGTAAATAATATTTGGACACCCTGAAAAAAATCTGAAAGAATAACTACTGTGGTGGTTTGAATAAGAATGGCTGCCACAGGCTCATCTGAATGTTTAGTAGTCATCAGGGAGTGGAACTGTTTGAAAGGATTACAAGGATCAGGAAGTGTGACTTTGTTGGAGGAAGTGTGTCACTGAGGGTGGGCTTTGAAGTTTCAAAAGCCCACATCAGACACAGGCTCTCTCTGACTATATGTGGACCAAAATGTAAAGTTCTCNGTTCCAGAGCCATGCCTGCCTGCATGCTACCATGCTCCCTGCCATGATGATAATGGACTAAGCCTCTGAAACTGTAAACAAGCCCCCAGTTAAATGCTTTCCTTTACAGGAGTTGCTTTGGTCGTGGGGTCTCTTCACAGCAGTAGAACAGTGACTAGGACAACTCTTCCAAAACTGCATGGCTCTATTTGTACACATTCCTTGCTGTTAGCCAGGTGGTGGTGGTGCACACCTTTTGTCCCAGCACCCAGGAGGTAGAGGGCAGACAGATCTCTGTGAGTTTGAGGCCAGCCCGGTCTACAAAACAAGTTCCCGGACAGCCAGGACTATTACACAGAGAAACCCTGTTTCAAAAAAAAACTAAAACTACGAAACAAAACATTCCCTGCTGTAGCTGGAAACACATTTTGCTAATGTGTATTTACCACAGACTTCTGTGTGTCTGTTGCCCTGTGTCTGTATCATAGTCTTCAGGGTATTGTGAATGTTATTACAGTAGAAATGGCTCCCTAATTTTGACTTGATTAACACGTCACAAATGTGATCATGATGGACTCCTGTTTTCTGCTTTACAACAGAGGACTGTGCCAATAACTTCCTTCTGTTCACTCACCTGCAGGACCAATTTCTCTCTTCCTCTCTAAGTAGATGCTCCAGAAGAGAGTTGGATGGCTATCCATTTTGTATCACAGAACTTTTCCTGTAGTCATAAGAGGCAGCAGAGCGTTCTAGGGGCAAAGGCATGTTTGGTTTTGTCAGACTATGAGTTTTACAATCTTTTCACAAGGTATGTCTTTTGTGTCTAGCTTGTTTGGCTCAACATTCTTTGAGAGTCTGTGTGTGTGTGTGTGTGTGTGGGTGGGTGTGGGTGTGGGTGGGTGTGGGTGTGTGGAGTGGTCAGAGGTCAAGCTTAGGTGTTGTTCCTTAAGAGCTGTCCACAGTGTTTCTTGAAATAGGTCTCTCATTGGCCTGGAGCTCACAGATTAAGCTAGGGTGGCTGGCTAGTGAGTCCTAGAGATCTGCTAGTCTCTGCCTCTCCACTGGTGGGATTACAAGTGTGAGCCACCATGCCTGGCTTTTAACCTGACGTCTACGGATTGAATTCAAGACCTCATGCTTGCACAGCAAGCACCTTGGATACTGAGCTGTCACTCCAATCCCTCTTTATAGGATTCTTCCATGTTCTACTATCTGTAGTTCTTTCAAGACAAGTTCTTTCTGGGCAGAAAGCTCAGCTTCAGTTACCTTGTTGTCCACAGCAAAGGCACATAACACTTTCTACAGCCTACTTACTGTCTTATCCCATACATGTTATTTTTAGGACTTACATAATATTCTTGAGACCACCAGCCGTTTTGGGACCACCTCTCTACTCATGAGGCAGACTCAATCATTAAGAAGGTTTGTAGAGGAAGATGGCTACTGGGATCCCCACACCTCTCTGCAAGGATGATCCACCCTCAGAGATTCTAGATTCTCCAGCCCTTGATTTTAAAAAAAAAAATTTAATTTTTTTTATTTTTGTGTATAACTGTTTGCCTATGTGCATATATGTGTACCATGTGTGTGTAGAGTGCCCTCAGGAGTCAGAAGAGAGTGTAGGATCCTCTGCAACTGGATGTTGTGAGCTGCCATGTGGGTTCTGAGAATCGAAACCAGGTCCTCTGGAAGAGCAGCCAGTGCTCTTAACCGTTGAGCCATCTTTCCAATCCTTATTTTTATTTCACTTTTAATTATGTGTATATGTGCATGACTATGTGTNNGTTTGTTCACATGGATGCTAGATTCCCTGGAGCTGGAATTATAGGTAGCAGTGATCTGCCTGACATGGGTGCTGGGAACTGAACTTCGGTCCTCTGCAAAAGCAGTTCTTAACTGTTGAGCCATCTCTGCAGACCCCTTACTCTAATCCATATGCATACACATATACATTACAAGCTAGGAGACATTACAAGCTAGAATCCACATCTGAGAGAGAATGTGAGGTTTTTTCTTTCTGAGTTTGGGTCATCTTGCTTAACATATTCTCCAGATCCATCTGTTTCCCTGAATGTTGCATAATTTTATTTTGCTTTACAGCAGGGTAAACTTCCATTGTGTGTACGAACCACATTTCCATTATGTGTTTGTCTATTGATGAGCATCTAAGCTGGCTCCCTTTCCTTGCTATGGAGAATAGAGGAGCAATAAACCTGTCTCTTATACACATCTAGATGTGTATAAGAGACAGCTCCAGATCCATCTGTTTCCCTGAATGTTGCATAATTTTATTTTGCTTTACAGCAGGGTAAACTTCCATTGTGTGTACGAACCACATTTCCATTATGTGTTTGTCTATTGATGAGCATCTAAGCTGGCTCCCTTTCCTTGCTATGGAGAATAGAGGAGCAATAAACANGGCTGTGCAAGCATCTTCATGGTAGGATGTGGGGTCCTTTGGGTATGTGCCCAAAGTCCACTGTTTTTTCAGACACACCCAGTTTTTTAAGTGGGTTTTGAGGATCCAAGCTCATATCCTCATGCTTGTGTGGCTAGNGTTTTACTCCCTGAGCCATCTTCCTAGGACACTTAATTAAAACAACTTTTAAATTATATTTATTTATGGGGCAAGAAAACTAGCAGGAGTCAGTTCTTGCTTTCTACAGTGTGGGTTCTGGGGATGGGACTCAGATTTTCAGGCTTGGCAGCAAGTGCCTCACCTGCTGAGCCCTTTCACTGGTCCTTTTTCTTTTGAAGAAAAATAATTTGCCTCTTGGATTAAATAGCATCAACAACTTCTCCTCCTCCTCCTAGCCTCCTCCTCTGACATACCTCCCTCCATTAATGTGTGTGCCTGGAGTCACTTCTC
>LZPO01087290.1:77943-97902 GCA_001675575.1 Neotoma lepida | reverse complement strand
GTTTGGGGATGGAACAGAGAACCTTGTGCATTCTAAGCCATAAGTCTGCTATTGAGTTACATCCCTAACTCTACCAACAATTTTTTTATTATTGCAAAGAGTAATTACTATGCCAAGATGCAGACCTATTTATTACATCTGCTTATTTTGTATAGTTCATTGTGATTTGATTAATAGATTTTCTAATTGCTTTAGAGAATTCTTCTTTGTGAGGTAGTTCTCAGTTTCTCAAACTTCAACTTAGAGGAGTTGATACAGAAGCCAGGAGGGAAGCCTCCAGGTGAAGAATGTGCTAGAGGAGACTGGAGAAGGGAACGATAAATAATATTTATTGAGAGTCTGTAGCCATTTTTCTACATGTTCACTTAGACTTCCTACCATGGAAACTTGATAATTGGAGAAATGTTGACTTTGCTAGTGTAGCTAAGTGGATAAGAGCAATAGCCGGCTTAAAATCCCTGCCCTGCTACTATGTTTAAGTGGCTATGTAACCTAAGGTGGAGAGTCCTTCACCTTTCTCTTTCTCTCTCTTCATCCAACTTAGATAACATAGCATTTGCTTTATAGATTATTGATTTCAAAAATGGTACCTGGCATGCAATCAGAATTTAGCAAAGCAAACTGATTCTCTTTTGTTACTTCTTTGTAGATATATAGGTTTATTTTGATCTTTATAGATATAGAGGTTTGTTTTGGTGTTTGAAATTGGGTCTTATTATCTTGTTGAGAGTGATCTCAGACTCCTGGACCAGAACTACAGGTGTATACCACCATGTTCAGCTGTAGAGTTAGTGGAGTTTTAGGATCTTTTAATAACATTTAAAGTGATTACTTTAATAATTATTACTATTATTATTTTGGTTTTTTGAGACAGGGTTTCTCTGTGTAACAGTTCTGGCTGTCTTGGAACTCACTTAGTAGACTAGGCTGGTCTCGAACTCACAGAGATCTGCCTGCTTCTGCTTCTCNACTGCTGGGATAAAAGCCGTGTGCCACCACTGCCCAGCATGATTAAGCAGATTTTTAACGACCATAACAGAACTTTGTCAAACATAGGTGTGTTTTCCTTTCTGATGGCCCATTTTGAAAATATCTTATTTAACTCATGTTAGCCCAGTGTTGCTCAAAATATCTTTGGACTTACTATTAGTTTTTAATCTGTAATTATCTTTTTGTTGCAGTTGCAACTGGGATGGAGATAAATTCCTACATAAGTAAAATTATTTATCTTTCTACTGAGATGTCTAAATTGCCACTACTTTTTTGTCAGCTTGCTGGTAGGTGCTTGGAATGTAGTGAACAAGTAAGATAGGGTCATTTCTCTGTGGCATTTGCACCTGAAGTACAAAAAGCTTTCAAGACTAAGAAAGCTTTTTCTTAACTAACATTGATTAAACTGTTGAAAGGAAAAAGACAAATTTTAGAACATTTGATAGACATATCCAAACTCCATATTGGTTCAGCATAATCATATCCTTGGCGTGCTACCCAAGGAAGACAGAAACCTCCTTTGTGGACAAAAATGGGAGACACCATTCTGTATTCAGTGCCATGATATAACTAGCTCCTTACAGATTTGAAGTGAACAAAGAATGTCTTTACTTCCTCCCTATTGGACTGACAGTGAGTTTGGAGCCATTCATCCATGTATTTGACATTGGATAACACAATTGGAATTAGATTATTATTCAATAGTGATACAGTGATGATTGAACAAGGTTATATGTTCAGGAATATTTTCTAGAATACATTAATTAACCTGTCTAAAAGTGCTCTGATTTCTTCCAAGGGTTTAAATAATTGCAAAATATATACCTCAAATAAGCAATATTGCAGAGCCCTGAAATTCAAAGGAACTTTACAAATATTTAGAATAGCTACATTTCTAGTGCCAAAATGCTCTTGACCTATTTTCTAACATTTCTAATGATGGAGAGTGTCTAGGCATAGACTAAGGGAGGCACAGGGAGATAATATAAAGGTGGAACTGGTAAGGTTAAGAGTGAGCACTGCTCTTGCAGAAGACCTGAATTTGGTTCCCAGAACCCACATAGGGCAGCTTGTAACCACCTGTAACTGCAGCTCCAGAACATCTCTCTTAGTCAGTGTTCTATTGCTGTGAAGAGACACCATGATTACAGCAACTCTTATAAAGAAAAACATTTAATTTGGGGCTTGCTTACAGTTCAGAGATTTAGTCCATTGTCTTCATGATAGGAAGCAGGGTGGCATGCAGGTAGACATGGTGCTGGAGAAGTAGCAGAGAGTTCTACATTTGGATCTGACGGCAGCCAGAAGAGAGAGTGACACTGGGCCTGGCTTGAGCATCTGAAACCTCAAAGCCTGCCCCTAGTGACACACTTCCTCCAACAAGGCCACATACTCCAACAAGGTCATACCTCCTAATAGTGCCACTCTCTATGAGTCTCTGGGGGCCATTTTTATTCAAACCACCACAACATTGGACATCCATCCTCTTTTGTACACCTCACAGTTTTGCTTAAATATGCAACCCCACACACATACACATACACATGATTTAAAAAATATATCTTTAAAACAAAACAACAACAACAAAAAGGCCAGGCAGTGGTGGCGCATGCCTTTAATCCCAACACTTGGGAGGCAGAGGCAGGTGGATCTCTGTGAGTTCAGTTNCAAGATAGCCAAGGCTACACAAAGAAACCCTGTTTTNGGGGGGCAGGGCGTGGGGAGAGGGGAAACCAACAACAAAACAGGACTGCTAGTACCTATGGCAAACTGTACCTATGTCAGTGTAGTTTTTCCAGATACTGTTCTAGCCTGCTAAGACTAGTTTTTTTGTAGGCTAATTTCTACCTATAAACCTCTATGTGTTGNCCTCCCAGCAAATTTTGGCAATCTTAAGGCCTTTTTTTGTCTTGTAAATTTGTAATTAGCATATAGTTTAAACTATATGCTTGCTTAGAAAAAAATTTAACAACTATTGTGGGCCAATCACTTTTCTAGATTGAAGGGATGATGGCACTGAGTAAAAGTCACCACCATCATGACGATTTCAAGTCCATGAATAAGAGGCTCTAAAGTTAGACTCAAATGAAAATTTTAAAAAATGTGTTTTCTTTGCTCTACATTTGAATTTAAATGTTTTTGCTAGGTTTAGTAACAAGCACCCATCTACCAGGTTGTCTCATGACTTCATGTTGGCTTCCGCTACGAGGCATGATCCAAGGAAGAGAGAAAGAAAACACCCAAGATGGAAGCCAGAGCCTCTCTATAACCTGGTTTTGGAAGTGACATTCCACCACATCTGCTGTGTTTGTTAGAAGTGAGTCAGTAAGCCTGGCCCACATTGCAGCAGAAGAGGTTACATAAGGGCATGAATACCAGGAGGCAGAGATCATTAGGGACCATTTCAAAGTCTGCCTAACACAGAGTGAGACATAAGGAAATTTAGCATGTTACNTCTGTGAAAGAAAGAACTGACTGAGAGTATCTAAGCCATTATTCAGGCTGCACTATTATTAGATAGCAAGCTAACTATCATTTGAGAGTGTAGGTGACACAGGTTTTCCAGACAAATACGGAGAAATTTAGCATGTAATGATCATTATTAAACCCCTAAAGTAGCAGACAAATGAATGCAAAAGGAAAGAATGGGATGCAAGAAGCCATTTTACAACCTGTTACTTTGACAACAGCTGTCTCTCTAAATCAATTATAAGTGGCTAATTTGGGATAATGGAAATTATTGCTTTTTTGGTTTTTATTTTTATTTTTTTGCATTTTAATTTAAAATATTTTGCAAATATACAAAAAGTGTNCTGTAAACAGTGACTATTATTCTGATGCTGTTGTAAATTTTTCTTACCTGTGTCAATGTAAGGACTCTATTAGCTAATACTTACAACTTGTACCAGTAGTTAACACTGATGAGCTTTTACTCTGTGGTAGGTAGACTGCTATGCATTTATAAGTATTCTCTTTCCTAGTCCTCAGCAACTCTCTGAGATAGGCACCATTGCTGTCTCTGTTCTACAAATGGAAAAGCTCACATTGTAAAAGCTCCCTAACTTTCTGATGGTGGCACTGGCTATAGAGAAGCACAGGCAGGTGACACTAGCTATTGGGCAGCACAGCCAGAGCAAGAGGAGGACAGGCTTTACCCTGGAGCTCATGCTTCCAACTACAACACTATTTCTGTCTTCTTTGATGACTTTGTTTTGAGAGAATTATTGAAGTGCTAAATTAACCCAGGATGCCCTGGAAAATAATTTGATGATGGTTTCTGACTAAATTTAGTATCATCTTGTTAGTGGGTGAGTTCCTCTCTTTTACTATTGAAACAAGGAAACCAATGCCCAGGCATATTAGCCAACTTGTCTGTGGTTATGCAGCAACCTTTTAGTTGCTGGTAACAGCAACATTCAGGAGTCAGATAATGTTAGCATCATTTCTTTAAAATCTGAGTGTTAGCTTCAAAAAAAGGTCAAGATTTTATTAGAATAGCTTAGAAAAATTAATGTTTTGTCCAGACTTGCTCATTCTGTAAGCAAATCTTCCTTTTGTTGTTGTTTCGAGACAGGGTCTTGCTATATAGCCCTGACTGTCCTGGAAATCACTGTATATACTAGGCTGGCTTGTAACTCACAGAGATCTATGCCTGCCTCACTTTCAAGTACTGGGACTAAAGGGACATACCACCATGCTTGACTATTTATTTTTAAGTACTTTAAAATTTTAACTGTAATTTCTGAGGGAACTATATTTTTAACTTCCATTTGAAAATATAAGGTACTTCTAGATACCATTAGGGAAAACTATATTTTTATAAATATGCATATATTTCAGTAATATTTAATTATATATAATATTCATGCAAAAACTTTATAGAAAGTGGGACATCTACAAGACATTGCATGATTGAGTTAGTTCTTACATTTTCTGTACATACACACTGTTTATATGAAGATTACTGATGATGTCATCTTTCATATGTGAATGTCTTGTTTACAGTTCTGTGCATCACAATTTTATAATTCAAAGAATGACTAAATATTTTTAAACAAATTGGTAAGTTTTTATCTCACAAGAAACTAAAAATGGAACAGTTTTGGACAGGTTGAGTTAAAGTTTTCTCATTCACATAAACAAGTGTCCCAGTGCTGTTTTTCAAAGAAAATCTTAATTGTGGAATTGAAAAAAAAAAAGGCCTGGTCACCCTACTCAACTCATTTGGTAAGAAGTGTGGGGTACAATCATTTAAAAAGTACTTCCTGAAAGTTTTTTCTTTCTTATTTGAGCACAGTGAACTTTGTTGGTAGTATGTGCAAGCGCAGAGCTCCCTAAGCCCTTCCTCTTCTTCTGGGGATCTGAGATAGAGATTGTGAGGGGATATGNTCAGTGTGTTGGCAGCTGAGTTGGGGCAGGGACTTCCTAGCATTTGAAAGCCTCTCTGTTTCTCTCTTGTTCTTTCTGGGGTGAGTAGTCCAGGGCTTCTTATTCTTTCGAGAGCATGTGATGATGAGGTTCACCACCCTGTTGCTGTGGCCAAATTCATTGGCACACTAAGAATTGAGCTTGACAAAAGTGATCTTTGAAGACAGTGACAGCTCCAGCATCAAGTATCAAAAATTAAAGTCGCAGGAGACAGTAAGACAACCTAATCCTCATTGTAGCTCAGAATGCTCTTTAGGGGGCTCTCTGATGTTTGCTTTACCACTTTCTTGATATCATCATATTTGGCTGCTTTCTCCAGGTGATGTGTCAGATCCACAGTGGACATGTTGGGGATAGAACTGTAGAAGGCTGTAGGAGAAAGTTTTGTCTGGGTCCCGCTAGGGCCCACGGTCCCATAGCCGCTTATAAAATAATTACTCAGGGGCTTACATTAATTACAACTGCTTGGCCATTAGCTCAGGCTTATTACTGACTAGCTCTTACACTTAAACTCAGCCCATCTCTATTAATCTATATGTCACCACGTGTTCTGTGGCTTTACCTGAGTTCCATTACATGTTGCTCTTTCGGCAGTGGCAGCTGGCGTCTCCTCCCCAGCCTTCCTCTTCCCAGAATTNTCCTTGTCTGCTTATCCCGCCTATACTTCCTCCCTGACTACTGGCCAATCAGCATTTTATTTATCAACCAATCAGAGCAACACATATTCACAGTGTACAGAAAGATATCCCCATCAGAAGGCCATGCCAGTGAGCTTCCCATTTATCTCTAGATGCATTNAGAGTCAGTGAATGTAAGGATGGTGTTCTAAGCAGCCCCAGGGCCATCATGCCACAGTTTCCCAGAGGGGACGCTCATAGCCTTCTGAGTGATGGTAATGGCATGGACTGTCTGTGGTCATGAGTTCTTCAATGATGAAAGTTGTTCATTGATTTGGGGGGGGTTAATTGGACTTTCTTGTTGGATTTTCTTTGGGACCTCCAGCTCCCCAATAATGACATGGAGACTTCTTATTAATTATGTAACCTTGGCTCTAGTCTAGGATTGTTCNCAACTAGCTCTTAAGACTTAAAGTAACCCATTTATATTAATCTACATTCTGCCATGTGGCTAGTTACCTCTCCTCCATATTGTACATCCAACTTCCTCAGTGTCTTACTGGCATCTCATGTGCGTATAGATTCATCCCTGTAAGAAGAACTTCTAACCAGTCTTATTAATAAACACGCGGAGCAAGAAATAAGGGTGAAAATCTGACAGAGATCAGAGGAATTAGGAGCAAGCCACCACTCACCAACGCTGCCTCTACTTCCCAGGAGCGAAGCGGAGCAAAGAGAGAGAGTTCCGGTCTAACCTGGCTTTTTATACCTGTCCATCTGCTAACCCTCCCAAGCTACATCACTTCCTGTCTTGTCTGCATGGATCTTCAGAACTCTAAGGCTGATGCTGGGATTAAAGGCGTGTGCCACCACCTCCTACTGCTAGTTCCCCATGTGACCTTGGAGTCACAGAGAACCAAATGGATTAAGAGCGTGTGCTAACTTGCATGGCTATTGTTTACTACTGGTGGCTGGCGGCTCCATTTTTCCTCTGACTCTCAGATAAATTTTATTAGGAAACACAGATAAATTATTACCACACATCCCCCTGAAATTCTCTCTCTACCCAGAAGTCCTGCCTATTCTTTCCTGCCTAACTATTGCTGTTCAGCTCTTCATTAAACCAATCAGGTGTCTTAGGCAGAAAAGGTAAAACAGTGACACATCTTCACACAATGTGATAAAATATCCTGCAACGGGGTATATATGGCTGGTGGCACAAGAGGCAATGCTGACAATCTGGTNTGAGTTGTTATACTTCTTGTTGTTCACACCTATCACAAACAAGAGGGTATCAGCAGAAGAGGCAGAGATGATGACCCTTTTGGCTCCACCCTTTAAGTGGGCTCCCACCTACTTGATGATAGTGAAGATACTGGTAGGGTTGGTTCCACGACATACTCAGCCATTTGATGTTGGTGGGCTCTCTCTCCTGGAAGATGGAGATGGACTTTTCATTGATGACAAGTTTCCTCTTCTCAGCCTTGACTATGCTGTGGAAATTGCCATGTGTGGAATCATACTGAAACTTCAAGACCATGTAGTTGAGGTCAATAAATGGGTCACTGATGGCAACAATATCCATTTTGCCAGAGTTAATGGCAGCCAGAGAGACNTGCTGCTCATTATGGCCAAATTTATTCACTCTGACCTTCACCATCATGTCTCAGGGATAAGGCTGGCACTGAGTGAGAAGATATGGCTGTTCCTGGAAGGGAGAGGATCAGAGAACATTTTTCTGTTCTTTGACACAAGGCCGCTTGTAGCCTAGTCTGTTCTCACCTGGTTTGTGCAGTGCTGAAGGGCTTCTTCATGCATGCTGGGAAACTCAGGGCTTCTTCATACATGCTGGGAAAGCACTCTTCCAACTGAGTTACATCCCTAGCCCCACTTCTGGACGTTTCCTGGCCCATGGGTCACTAGAGTGTAATAATGCCCTTTATATAGCTAAAAAGGTTAATAATGAAAATGTTATTAATGACATCTCAGGGGGCTTATTTTTGCAAAGTTTTAAAACATTTGGCACAGCAAAATTTGGGGGTAAAGGGGGAAATGAAGTAGGATTAGCTTTTATCCCTAACCCTTTTTCCATCTACATTGGACAGTAATGAGGTGGTCGTGGGAAGAAAAGGTATAACTGGTGTTTGTCTTCCATGGAAAAGGGTAGTAGACAGGACCTTTGGCTTCAAGTAGTGTATACTTGGTGTGAATGGGAAAAGTAAGAGGAAATTACAGGTCAGCACACCAATTCCTCCAGAATGGTGAAAACAGGACAACCAAACTAGTATTTGGAGGAGGAGAAGCAGAAGCAATTAGGGATGTTTGGAGAAAGAAATGCCTGAGCTGAAGCCTAAAGGACTAGTAAGAGTGAACCACACCAAGGGAGAAGTGAGAGTGTATATAGAGGAATCAGTGTGCCAAGAACTCAGTGGGAAAACAAGTGGTAGGACCCTGAGGAATTTGGCAAGAACTTGCTATGCAGGTTGGGGGTGAGTAGGTGGAGCTAGAGCTTGGTAGTGTTTAAATTGGTGGACTATGAGGCTGGGAAGGGTGGGGAGGAGCCTGGTTCAGATGGTAACATTCATAGATTTGATGTTGAGATTTTGAGGAAGGGAGCCTGAACACTATGTGGCAAGAAAACAACTGACCAGGTTTCCATCAGAAAAGATCAAGCCTGCACATACCTCAGATCAGGAATCTGAGGCTGGAAGATCTCTAGTTTCAGGCCATCCTGGGCTACATAGTTTGAGGCAAAAACCCAAAAACTGGAAGAGAAGATGGAGGGAGAAAGGGAGGAAATCCAGAGCAGTGTAGAGAGTGGAATTCAGAGAGCTTGGAGACTGGAATCTTTGTGAGAAGGGCTGTTTCTTTGAACAGATGTAACTGAATAGCCAGCGTATTAAAGAAAATCTCAGGAAGGGAAACTGATAGATATTGGATGCTCATGGAAGTTGAAGATAGTGGAAAAACATAGGTTTCGTTATTGCTCGTACATTGAGATGGGTAATGGAAGAGATGGATCAGTTCTGGAGGAGAGGATGATTCTGGTTTGGGACAAGCAGAGCTTTGGATGAAATGGGTTATCCAAGAGCTGATATGCAGTGTGCAGCTAGCTGGCCTATGGGGAGAAGAAGCTGGCTTTGGGAATTGCTGGCATGTAAGGTGAGATTTGAAGCAACTGGAACAGCATAGATGAACACAGAACAGTTAGTGGCTTGAGCATAGGAGAGTCTAGTATAACATGCTGCTTGGTGCCTTATAAGTACCAAATGCAGTGCTTAAATTAATTTATTTGATCAAGAGCTGTATTTTTAAAAAGTCATTATGCAATAAGCATTTTATATTTTGTAGTTGAAACATGATATACAATTTTTATTGCTATAGGGAGACTAAATTATATTACATTGTCTTTTAAAGTTATGCATATAATTCACAGACATATACTTAACATATCCAAAAATATGTATGTGTGTAGAGAGTAAAAAGCTGTCCGCTTTGACCTTTCTCCTAGCCCTTTGTCCCCTGAAGACCTTTAAGATTTCCTATTTACTATTGCTAAGAGAAGCTGAATAGACTGTAATTTAGAAATTGGAGATTGTGATTCTTCATGCTTGCCTTTGGCTCATAGATATATTTTGTTAGTGTTCATTGACTAGTCTTCCTGGAAGAGTTACTTACCTTTGCACTTTGTGGTAAACAGTCTTGATGTTACAGGACATCCAGCTTCATAGTGGAGAGCTAAAGCCCTGCATTATGAACTCTGGGGATCTCTGCAAAACTATACAGATGCAGAGCAGAGATGTGTCATTTCCATGGTATAGAAAACACTGCTGTGTGAGTGTATATAGACACACAACTACACAACCAGGTGGGACATCTAGGAGTTGGGATGTGTCTTCAGAGGTGCATTCACATTTTAGTATACTCACACCAACTTCTAGCTGTTAAGAGTAATCTTTAGGAAATATTAGTGAAAAGTAGCCTTGTGTCATTGCCAATCTTATTAAATACCTCTACTAGCCCTGCTTTACTATATGTAATGGACTTAGGATTCAGGGTTTATCGATACATGAACCTCATTAGAGGTATTAAAAGCCTAGTAGACATCTGGGACATTACTCTTAGTGTCAAATGTGCATAAAAATATGTGTCGAGGAGGATTGTTACTTGATAGGAAGGGTGAGATAAAACATATGATTGCCTTTGATATTTGCAGGATCTAGAAAAATTAGTCCTGAGCAAAGGCACTGTGATATTTCTGGACATTTCTTGATGTCTTCAGAACTGTCTTGTGATCTTCTCCATTTTGGTAAAACAGTACTGTCCTGGATTTAGTAATTAAAGCTACAAAGTTGAGAGCTATCCTTAAACACTGTTNCTTATGTGCAGCCCACCAGAAGCCTGCTGATGCCTCCTGCTTCCAGCACACAGAGAACCCTCTCCATTGCCAGCAGCCTACTGTGGCACTAATGCAGATTTCTACAACAGCCATCTGCTTTCTCTTTCTGCTCATATTCTGGCCTCCACCACCATCTTTTTGGCACTCCAGCCAGAGTGGTCTTTTTGGAAACCTAAGTCAACTGTGTTAATGTCTTCTTCCCTTCTCTCTTACTTGAACCCAAATCCCTGTCCTCTCTATTTCCATCTCTTGTAGCCCAGGCTGGCTTTGAACTCATTATGAAGNCAAGAATAACCTTGAATTTCTGATACTCCCGCATCAATTCCCAAGTGCTAGGATTACAGACATGTATCATCATGTTCAGTTTTATGTGGTCCTGGGGATCAAATCTAGGGCTTTGTGCATGCTAAGCAAGCACTATACTAACTGAGCATACAACCCTCACTTTTTAATCTACTGTTTTTCTTAGTGTTTGTTAGTTTGGTTTCTGTTAACATTCATAAATGAGGATCCAGATAAGCAATTTTCTTTTCTTTGGGGGGGGAATTTAGTGAACTTTATTGATAATATTCAAGAGAGTGGGGCTCCCTAAGTCCCTCCGCTACTTCTGGGGGTCAGGAATGGAAACTGTAAGGGGAGATGCTCAGTGTTGGGAGCTGACTTGGGACAGGGATTTCTCAGCAGCCAAGGGCCTTTCTCTTCTCCTGTTCTTGTTGTGGGGGATGGTCCAGGACTTCTTACACCTTGGAGGCCATGTAGGCTATGAGGTCCACCACGCTGTTTCTGTAACCATATTCCTTGTCATATCAGGAAATGAGCTTTACAAAGTTGTCATTGAGAGCCATGTCAGCCCCATCATCAAAGGCAGAAAGGTGGATGTCACTTAAAGTTACAGGAGACAACCTGGTCCTCAGTGTAGCCAAGGATGCCCTTTAGTGGGCCCTGCAATGCTTGCTTCACTACCTTCTTGATGTCATCATACTTGGCAGCTTTCTCTAGGTGGCATGTTAGATCCACAAGAGACACATTGGGGGTAGGAACACAGAAGGCCATGTCAGTGAGCTTCCTGTTCAGTCCTGGGATGACCTTGCCCACAACCTTGGCAGCACCAGTGGACGCAAGGATGATATTCTGGGCAGCCCCATGGCCATCATGCTATAGCTTCTCAGAGGAGCCATCCACAGAAGATGCAGGTGTCTCTGAAATGGGGAGGAACAGAGCCAGATAAGCAATTTTCAAACTAGGACAGCACTAGATTTTCTGGAGAGTTTTTAAATATACACACCTAGGCCNATTCCTGTCAGCACTACTCAGTTGAATTGTGGGGTCTAGATGATTGCTGTTTTTAAGAAGCTCCCAGATGACTCTGCTTGCATGATCAGAGTGCTAACTGAATTGAGTTCTCTCAACTCAAGTGGGAATTACCATTCTTTCAGAACTAAATTCAAGCTATAGGTGCACTTGTCCTAATCAGCACTCTGTTTAAAGCCAGTCGCCTTCTGGGTAGGTGTGTGCTTTGTCATTGTGTTGCTNTTTTTTTCAGTTTGTAGTCTTAACGCCTGTGTGGGTGATATCCACAACTAATACCCTCCTTCAATACAGAATGCTGTTCTAATAGCTCAGTCCTTATGAGAACCTTAGAGGATACAACTGTTCCCCAGACCTTTAATTATTTCTTGGCAATCCTTGTCTCCTTTCTACTTCTATATCAGCTTCTACTATCTGAATTTAGGTTTGTTTCCCCAAGGGTTCTGTGGGTAAACACACAGTCTTAGGAGTCCTTTCTTTTTGCTTGATTCATATTGAGGTTTTTTTTTTCTACATGATCTTGATTGCTTTTTTAATTTTGTTATGCCTTCAGTCATCACTCTGTTCTGATAACATTTTCCTATTATACTGTGCCACTCTATCCTTTTATATTATAATATATATTCTTATAATAACTAGTATTTTACATGGGGCATTTTAAGACATAGAAGAGGGGCCTGGAGAGATAGTTCAGTTGATAAAGTGCTTGCTGTGCAGCACGAGTTTAGATTCCTATTAACCACGTAGAAAGTTTGGGGCTGGCATGTGTCTGAAACCCCAGCTGGTATGTCATGGGTACAGAGACAGGTGGATATCATAGCCAGCCAGTTAAACTGAAAAACAGTAAGTCCCAGGTCAGAGATAGTCCTTGTCTCAAAAAATAAGTTGGGAAGTGATAGAAGACACAAGATGTTCACCTCTGGCCTCATACATGCATTTTTGGGTAGACACACTTGCATACACATGTGCACATGCTAAACCAGAAATTCCTAACACTTTTATTATCCTAGGAAGTGTCCAAGGAATTTAGCATACTAGCCACGGAAGAGGAGCAATGGGTGTTTTAACCAAGTGGAAAAACAACTTTGTTCTGTTAATGAAAAATGCATTTGAACTTGTAAGATACTATTTTTCTTGTATCAAGTTAGCAAAGTGTGTTTGTGTGTATGGGTGTGGATATTATGGTAGGAAGTATATGAGGAGTGGAGAGTATGTGAAATACAGAGAACAGGACATTGCATGCAGGCAAGAGTGTAGAAGACATTCTCATATACGCCTTGTGGAATGAAAAGTGGCACAATGTAGCTTGACAAGATGGGTCTTAAAATGTTTGTAGAAATGCTTTGATCTAAGAATTCAAATTCTTGAGGCCTATCCTAAGGAATTAATCATGGATGAAGACAGTAATTTACATGCAGAAATGATACAAGGTAGATTAAAACCAAAGCCAAACATGTTTATATGCTTGGTAGTTGTATTAGTCAGGGTTCTCTAGAGTAACAGAACTTATAGAATGAATCTCTCTCTCTCTCTCTCTCTCTCTCTCTATATATATATATATATATATACATATATATGTGTGTGTGTGTACATATATATGTATGTACATGTACATACATGCATACATACACATACATACATACAAAGGGGGTTTATTAGAATGACTTACAGGCTGTGGTCCAGCTAATCCAACAATGGCAAGCTGTGAATGGAAATTCAAGGATCCAGTCAGTGGTTGTTCAGTCCATGAGGCTGGATGTCTTGGCTGGTCTTCAGTGTAACCTGGAATCTAGAAGAAGCAAGCTCTAATGCCAGTGAAGGAACAGACTTGACAATGAGAGCAAGACCAAGAGCAAGCAGACAAAAAGCAAAAGCTTCCTTCTTCCATGTCCTTATATAGGTTTCCAGCAGAAGATGTGGCCCAAGTTAGAGGTGGGTTTTCCCAGCTCCAAAGATCTGGATTAAAGGCATGTCTTCCTACTTCAAAGTTCAAGATTAGAAGTGGGTCTTCCTACCTCAAATTAAGCAAAAATACCTCAGAGGTATGCCCTCCAGTTTTGGATTTTCGTTAATTCCATGTATAGTCAAGTTGACAACCAAGAATAGCCATCACAGTAGTGATTTTTAACTNTGATAAATCCATGCAGTTAACAAAATTGAGCAAACAAGGTGAAGCTAAGAAAACATTCCAACAACAAAGATGGTGCTTGAGTATTGATGCTGAGTGAGATTGAGCCACAGTAAAAAGAACAATGAAACTTCACAGTCATGGTTGCTATTATGGTTTGAATTAAGTGTTTTCACTATACAGTCTTATGCTCTTCTTTATTTTCTATGTTTTCTAAAGTAAGTATATGAAATTCTTATATTGCCAGCTTATTCCACAGAAATGTGTGGATGATGATAATCACATGAAAATGTTTAACCAGAGAAGCATAGTAAAAATACTCAACAACATGGGAAGTGTTTGTTACACACATTAAAATGAAAATAGCATTACTATATACATTATCTAGTTGGTTTGAGTATGTGTGTGTGTGTGTGTCAGAGAGAGAGAGAGAGAGAGATCAAATATTGACAATACTGATGTCTGGGTAGCATATATTTTTTGGAATTACTTTAATTTTATTTTTTTAATTTATTTTTATTTTGTATGAATTGGTGTTTTGCCTGCATGTATGTCTGTGTGAGGGTGTCAGATCTTGGAATCACAGACAGTTGTGAGCTGCCACGTGGGTGCTGGGAATTGAACCTGGGTCCTCTGGAATAGCAGTCAGTGCCCTTAACCACTGAGCCATCTCTTCAGCCTCCTAGTTTTCTTCTTTATGCTTTGATTTTTATTATGACTCAGTTTTCTCACTGCTGTGACAGCATGTCTGACAGTAAGTAACAAGAGAAGAAATATTTATTTTGGCTTATGGTTCCTGTGCTGGCTAGTTTTATGTCAACTTAACATAAGCTAGAGATATCGGGAGTGGAGGGAGCCTCAATAGAGAAAATGCCTCCATGAGATCCAGCTAGGGCATTTTCTTAATTAGTGATTGATGTGGGAGGGCCCAGCCCATTGTGGGTGGTGCTATCCCTGGGTTGGCAGTCCTAGGTTCTATAAGAAAGCAGACTGAGAAAGCCATGATGAGTAAGCCAGTAAGCACCACCCTTCCATGGCGTCTACATGAGTTCCTGCCTCCAGGTTCCTGCCTTGCTTGAATTCCTGCCCTCACTGCTTCTGATGATGGACTTTTTGTGATTCAGAACTGTGATTGAAATAAACCCTTTCCTCCCCAAGTTGCTTTTGGTCATGGTGTTTCATCACAGCAATGCCAACCCTAACTAGGACAGTTTCAATGGTGTCAGTCATGCTTGTTTGGCTCCACACATCTGACATGACATCATGCTGGGATGTATGACAGAGACTGTTCTTAGTAGGTGGAAAGCAGAAAGAGAGGGAGTACAGGAAGAATTCAAGGCAGGAGATAGGCCTTAAGGGAATGCCCCCTTCCTCTTCCTCTTCACCTGACTTCTGTCACCATTCTATAAAGCCTAAAGGATAGTGTCCATGATCTAATTGCTTCTGGAAACACCCAGAGATATGTTTTTACCAATACAGATGTTTCTCAACCCAGTCAGTCAAAATTGACCATCACAGAGTACCCTTCTATAGTCTTAAATACATTTTTGTATCTCCTAGTTTGCCAGAAAGAATATATATCGCTTTATAATCTGCTTTATTTTTACATATTAGAAAGTCAAGTTAATATGTCTATCCTCTATACTGTACTTTATACTTTCAAACATACCTAAAATATTTGACATGGAGGGGAGGTTAGAGTTAGAGAAACTTGAAAGAAATGTCCATGTAATTAAGTTAGAATTTATTNAATGAAGGCCAGGGAGATGGCTCAGTGTGAGATGGCTCAGTGGGGACAGTGATTGCACAATAATGAAAACTGGAAATTTAGATCCACAGTACTCACATGAAAGCTGGATGCTGTGCTGCTCACCTATAACTTCAGTTCCAGGGTAGCTGGACACCTGGAGCTCTATCTAGCCATTCTAGATGAAACATCTGAGCCTTGGGTTCAGTAAAAGAAACTCCATCTAAAAAATAAGGTGGGTAGTGACAGAGGAGGAAACCTGATGTTAACCTCTGGCCTCTGCATGTGCACACCCATGCATACACCACATACACACACCCTGTAAATAATTAATTAAATTAAGATAAACTTCCAAACAACTTTAAAGAGATGCATCATCACTTAAAGATATATGTATTTTTTTAGATTTATTGTTATTATTTTATGTATATGGTTTGCCTTAATGTATGTCTGTACCACATGCATGCCAGATGCCTGAGAAGGTGGTAAGCTTCCATATGGGTGCTGACAATCGAACCCTGGATCTTTTGCAACAAGAGTTTTTAACCACTTCTTGTCAAAATCTACAGCCCCATGTATTTTAATTTTAATTGCATTCATTGTATGTGTGTGTTTGTGTGCATGCATGCAATAGCATGCATGTGGAAGTCACAGTCGGCTTTCAGGAGTCAGTTCTCTTCTTCCAGCATGTGGGTCCTGGAGATTAAACTGAGGTTGTCAGGCTTGGTGGCAAATGTTTTCACCCATAGAGCCACCTCATTGGCCTTAAAGATATAAGAATACATAGTTTTCAAACATCTTACCTCTACCTCAGAATGATAACCACATAGTAGTGATGAAAAACTGCCTTTATGTTGTTTTTTAAAAAAAGATCTTTGAACTTTTAAATTTTTAATAATTGAAGTGTAATTTACATAGAGAAAACATGCAGATTTTAATTGTGTGGTTTTGAAAAGGGTGATCACCATCCCAAGCTATATTATATAGAACATTTTTGTCACCCTGGAAAAGATCTTTCATACTCTCTCTTGTCATCATGCACATGTAATCTCTTTTTAAATTTTTTACCACCAGAGATTACTTCTGTCTTCTCTAAAATTCTATAAGCCAGAATTATGTATTTTCTTTTAGGTCTGAGCTTCATTTGTTCAATATGATTTTGAGATCAATCTGTGATATATGTATTAGGTAAATATTCTTTTTTTGTAGATGAGTAGTGTTCCACTGCCTATTTACCACAGTCTATCCATTCTCATGCTGGCTGACCATATATCTGCTTTGATATTGGCTACTTTAAAATTGAGGCTGGTCAGTTTGTAGCTGTTTCAGAAACCTCAGCATGCCATCTGCTTTCCTTTTCCTGTCTGGTGGGGCTTGCAAACCAGGCATTTGCCTTGAAATAAAGGGTTGGCTTTCAGACACTTATAACAAGGACCACCACGGAGAGCAGAGAACAAAACTGAAATCCCAGATGGCCACATCAGCAATTCAGCTTTTAAACGCCAAATAGCGGGCCTGCAAATCAGTGAGGAGCTCNAAAAAAAAAAAAAAAAAAGTTAAAAAGCAAAGGAGGAAGAAAGGAAGGGCTAAGATTCAGGAGGCTATCCCAGTTACCATCCAATGGAGAAACCAGTGCATGGAGTCAAATCACAGCAGGTGTCACAACACTCGAAATAGCCCTAGCCGGCCCTGCAGCAAGTGTCCTTGAGTGCCTGATCTGGGCTCCCTTCTGCTTTAGTCTTCTGGGTTAAAGAATACTAGTGCTTGAAACCCTTGCTTTGCAGCCCTTGTCTACCCTTCTAATAGAAGTGATATTAAAGGGCAAAACAAAAACCCACTCTTGACTCCTGGAAATGAAAAGCACAGACTCAAGTAATTGTCCTGTGTCAGGGTACTTTGTGCTATCCCAGATTAGAGGTTCTGAGNTGTGGGTTTGAGAAGCCTAGGCTTATTTCTTGTAGAGTTTAGGCAGCTCACAACAACCTATAACTCCATGTGTGCATACACACGTTTAGATACACATATATTTGCATAAATATAAATAAAATCTTTCTTTTCCTCTGTTCTACCACCACCCAGAAAGCCTCATGTCCCACCTGTTCCTGAGTCTTGACATTAAGTTCAGGTGAACTGAGTGTAACTAGAGTAGAGGAGTAGGAAGGACAAGGTACAATTCAGTTATCTTGTTGAAAGCACTTTTACAGGAAGGGTAATTGTGGCTGCCTTGAAGACAGGACCTCATTAGGTAGTGGCAGGTCCAAACAGCAAGCCCTACTGTGTCAGGAGGACTTCCTGGTTCTGGAGCCTCTGAGAAGTTGACACCAGACACAGGTGCAGCAGCAATCCCTTGCTTCCTAGACTCAATCTTCCAGTCTCAAATGACTTGTGCTTTTGGGGACTATACAATTTCCTTGAAGTTGCTAGTCTTAGAAAGCACTGCAGTTATTTTTTCCTATGTTACCACATCTCTTTCAGTTTAAATTTTGATGTGAGAACAAGAAACAGATTGTGTTCAGCCCAAGGAATATCTATAATATCAAATGATTGCTTTTTCACAGGCCTTAGCCAAAAACATTTAAGAAAACATTTTTAATAGAGCCTTCCTTTGGGCTGAAGACATAGCTCAGATGTTAAAAATACTCGTTTGTTCTTGCAGAAAATCTGGGTTTGGTTCCTAGCACCCATATCAGGAAGCTCAAAACAGCCTATAACTCCAGTTGTAGGGGATCCAATGTACATGTGTGCATACATGCACAGAGATACACCTGTCTCTTATACACATCTAGATGTGTATAAGAGACAGGTTGTAGGGGATCCAATGTACATGTGTGCATACATGCACAGAGATACACATACATTTGCATAAGTATAAATAAAATCTTTTTTTTTTTGGTTTTTCGAGACAGGGTTTCTCTGTGTAGCTTTGGCGCCTTTCCTGGAACTCACTTGGTAGCCCAGGCTGGCCTCGAACTCACAGAGATCCGCCTGCCTCTGCCTCCTGAGTGCTGGGATTAAAGGCGTGCGCCACCATCACCCGGCAATAAATCTTTTTTTTAAAAAAGTCTTTCTTGGTCACAGACATTGTGGTTGCCTGCATAAGACCTGCACAAAATCAAGCCAGTCAACATTCTACATGGAGTTGGGAGGAGCTCATAAGCCTCCAACTAAGGAGCTACACTGACAGTTGACTTCTGGGGAAGGGAGAATCAGTTTTCTTTAAAGGTGTGGCTCTTGGTAGATCGTCAGTGCTCCAGTGGATGGCTCCACCCTGTGAGTTTTTCAGCAGCACAAATTGGACTTCATGGGTCATTACAAATAATCAAGATGAGATGGGTGTAGTGGTGCACGCCTTTAATCCCAGCACTTGGGAGGCAGAGGCAGGAGGATCTCTGTGAGTTCAAAGCCATCCTGGTCTACAAAGCAAGTTCCACAAAGAAACCCTGTCTTGAAAAACAAAAACAAAACAGCAAGATGGGTGTGGATCTGAGAGGAGTTGGAATAGCAGGGTGTATGAATATGATCAAAATGCATTGTATGAAGTTCTTAAAGAATTAATGAAAATATTATACAAAACAGGTTTCATAATTGAAATACAAACTCTCCTAAAACACACACACATACACACACACACACACACACACACACACACACTACCCTACCCATTCCCCTCAGTTTCTTCTCTGCCACACTACTTTTCCATCTCAACTTCCTGTACTCTCCTAAAACACACACACATACACACACACACACACACACACACACACACACTACCCTTCTTATTAATCAGAGAAGAGTCTAATGTTTTAGAGCTAGAAATGATCTTTTATTATTGATTAAATCTATTATTTGACAATTAAAGAAAAAAATCTTCCTTGGAGCCAGAGAGATGGCTCATCAGTTAAAAGTGCTAGTGGTGCAAGCTGTGAGTTTCAAGTTCCATTCATTTGTGTGGAATTGCAGAGGACCTTGAATAGTCAAAACAGTCTTGAAAAATTTAGTTGGAAGACTTGCATGTCCCGATTTCAACTTTCACTACGAAGCTGTAATAAACAGTGTGGTACTGACATAAGAACAAGCATATAGATAAGTAGAATAAAACTGAGAATCTAAAAATAACCCAAATGTGTGGCCAATTGATTTTTGAAAATCATGTTAAGACCATTCAACAGTGAAAGGATAATGTCTTCAATAAATGGTGTAGAGACAATTCAATATCTTTATGTAAAACAGTGAATTTGTATCCAAATACCGTATGTTAAAGGTTAAACAAATCAAAGACCCACTTATGAGAGCAAAGACTATGACACTCTCAAGTAAACATAAAGCAAGTGTCTTTTTTTTT
>LZPO01087290.1:61548-77873 GCA_001675575.1 Neotoma lepida | reverse complement strand
CCACCTGCCTCTGCCTCCCAAGTGCTGGGATTAAAGGCGTGTGCCACCACCACCCGGCCATAAAGCAAGTATCTTTAAAAAAAAAGATTTTATGTATATGAGTGTTTTGTCTGCATATATGTACATGTATCACATGCATATATGGTGCCCATGGAGGCCAGAAGAGGACATCAGATCCCCTGGAACTGGAGTTATGAATGGTTGTGAGCCACCATGTGGGTGTTAGGAACCAAACACAGGTCTTCTGCAAGAGTAATGCTCTTAGGTGCTGAACCAGATCTTCAACCCCAAAGGCAAATCTTTAAAAATTTTAAAGTATTATTTGTATATGTATGTGAGGGTAAACCACCTATGTGTATGACAAAAGTATAGTGATCAAAGGACAGTTAGGATTCTGTTCTCTCTTTCCACTGTGGGTTCTATGGCTTGAACTCAGTTTGTCAGGATTTGGTGACAAGTGCTCTTACGTTCTGAGTCATCATAATGGTCATGGGTAAATCTTGTTGATCTTGGACCCAAACAGTAAATAAAAAAATTGGCAATTGGAGTACATCAAAATTTAATACTTTTGTGGACCAAAGGATGCTATCAGGTAAATGAAAATAACTTACAGAACAAGAGAAAAATTGAAAATCTCTNAAGGGCCTAACTATCTGTAATTTTAAAACTGAAGAACAAAACAACACAACCAAAATATGGGTGAAGGACTTGAATACATTTTTCCAAAGAAGATACATAAGTGTCAATATACATGGAAAAATATTCAGCACCATTAGTCATTAAGGAAATGTAAAACAAAACCACAGTGACATACCACTTCATATCCATAGGATGACTGCAACCTTGAGAGCAAAGCAGAACAAAAATCCGGAAAGTTGGAAGTATTGGTGAGGATGTGAAGAGTCCCCACCATGTACTTTGCTGGTAGGAGTGTAAAATATTGTAGCTTCTGTTGAAAACAGTTTGCTAGCTCCCTAAAAAATTGAATGCAGAATTATCATATGACCTAGCAATTTCACCCTTAGGTATTTTATGCCCCAGTAATTGGAAACATGTTTTCAAATATTTGATGTTTATAGTAGTTTTAATAACAGCAATACTATTATAACAGTGGTCAAAAGATGGAAACAATCTGATATTCATCAATACCTGAATCAATAAAAAATTGTGATTCATACAAGTGGTTTTTTTTTTGACATGAAAAAAGAAATGAAGTAGTGACACATAATACAATTTAGATGAAACTCAGAGTTAAGTGAAAGAAGGCTGACATGGAAGGTCACGTTGCATGATTGCATTTATATGAATTATTATGAAGAAGTTGGGCATGGTGGTTAATACCTTGTAATCTCAGCACTTAGGAGAATGAGGCAGAAGGATCTCCATGAGTTTAAGACTAGTCTGGTGAGTTCCAGAACAGCATACAAAAAGAAATAAATCCAAAGTAACAAAGCAAATTAGTGACTTCTAGGGGTTAGAGAGGGGTACTAGAACTGCTTGAATGCCAGGTTTCATTTTGAATTGTTGAAAATATTTTGTGATTAGCTAGAGGTAATTGTTGCTCAATACTGTGTGAATGGTCTAAATGCCACAGAGTTGTGCATTTAAAAATGGTTAATACTACATGCAAATTTTGATTAAATTAAATTTTTTTAAAAGATCTTCCACTCCTTTTACATACCAACCTCAGATCCCCCTCTCCTCCCTCCTCCCGCCCCACCAGCTCCCCCCCTCAACCCATCCCCATTCCCACCTCTTCTAAAACAAGGTGTCCCATGGTGAGTCCCCAGAGTCTGGCACTCTCAGCCAAGGCAGGACAAGAACCTCCTCCCTGCGCCAAGATTGTGCCAGGTGTCCCACCTCAAGCCCTGGGCTCCAAAACGTCAGCCCTTGCACCAGGGACGGATCTCGATTCCCACCGCCTGGGGGCCCTAAGACACTTCAAGCACTTCAAGCCAAACAACTGTCTGAAGCCTCCAGAGGGCCCAGTTCAGCACCATGGGGGGCTCCACAGTTACTGGTCCACAGTTATGTCATACACTTTCTGTGATCTCACAAATAACTATGGCTTTGCTGTCATAGTTACCTTGTGACTGTTAGAATCCATGTGGTTTTTGTAGTAGTGCTCCATCAGGACATCCTCTCTAGCTGTGGGTAGTTAATCTCAAAGACAGATGGTCCAAAGTGGGTTTCTTCCTGTAATAACAATTAAGCATTGTAGTTTTGATATATCATTTTTATTTTCTTAACTTTGGAAAGTTTCTACCTTGGACTGAGTGATTTAAAATGTAGTCTGGTCTGACATTGATCATCTTCTTTATTTAATTTGGAAAGGCATGTTTAAAACAACTTTGTATTGTTTGGAAATGCAGCAAATTTTGATTTTATGAAAATGTATAGAAATTTTTAAAGACTTAGTAAGAAATGCAGTTGCAGTGAAGTTTTTGTGGCTCTTTTTCTGCTATGCTGGTATAAATGTTTGTTTTACTCTACAACCACTGTGAATTCTTGTTGTTACCAATTGAATTGGTGTTGGGAATAAAAAAGCCTATTTTCAGTTCAATGAAACAGAGTTTGTGCAGAACTTGCACACATTGATTTCTTTATCTTCCTCCTGCTTTATGTTTTTGAAGGATGGATTTAACTTGCATTGTCGGTAGAGCTGAGGATGAGAAGAGCTTCTCACACAGTAGATGTGTGTCAGTCATGAAGCTTTCTTCATGAAGGAAGCCAATGCCTTCTGGCCCACAGTCACTGCTGTGTTTTTTGAGTCCTTGCCTTTTCAGATGTGTTTACATTAGTGTCTTGTGTACTCCCACTTGATGCTTTTTATGACCCAAACACACCATCCAG
Organism: Neotoma lepida; assembly: GCA_001675575.1. Classification (NCBI taxonomy): domain Eukaryota; kingdom Metazoa; phylum Chordata; class Mammalia; order Rodentia; family Cricetidae; genus Neotoma; species Neotoma lepida. The sequence goes on along the minus strand of LZPO01087290.1, from coordinate 75,020 downwards.
GCTAAGAATCTAGAGCTATGAAGCAAACAGTATTCAGTTGAATGAATCAAGCTGGCAGCTTCTTACATTATTAACATTGTGTCCCAGATAGCTGAACTAGAGAGTGAAGAAATTTCTTGCTTATTTTGTGACTTTAAAGTTAGAGGTGATTTGGTAAACATAACAAAATAGCTAAAATAGAATAAGTCATAGAGGTGAGTGAATGTAATAGCTTAAAATAATTATTGCTTCAGATTTTCACATCATTAGATTTTCTTTTTTTTTAATTACTTATTTTTATCTTATATATCTGAGTGTCTTATGTGCCTGCATGTATTTCTGTGCACCACATGTGTGTCTGGTGCCCACAGGAGAAGATGCTGGATCCCTTGGAACTGGAACTACAGATGACTGTGAGCTGCCATGTGATGTAGGTTCTGGGAACTGAACCCAGGACATCTGCAAGAGTAGCCAGTGCTCTTAGTCACTGAGTCATCTCTCCAGCCCCCAGGTTTTCTTTTTCTGATGTTTAGAGGATAATTTTTTAAAATAAGTTGGAGAATTATCAATTAGGTTTTTAATAAATTATAAATTAGGAAAAATCTGGTGACAATTACTTTAAGAAAACATACCACCAGAGCAGGGAAACAAAAGTAAATAGGGATGAAACTTTAACTTACTGGAAAATTAAAATTATATTTTCTCAGAAAGATCTGCCTGTGAAAAGCAGCATAGCACACACTACATGGCTGAAATAATTTACTGAACTTCTGCTAAGTTTCATCAACTGGGTAATTAGAACGATAGAATTTACATGCTAAGGTCTCATGGTAAAGATTGTATGTGCTAATGTAGCTGAAGCTCCTTGAGCAGGGCTTGATGCATATGTGCATGTTAAGGAGGAAAGAATGCTGATAATAACTCGTAGCTACTTTGGTTAGTGATTTGTTTGTGAGGGTCAAACATGTTCATATTCACAGATGGTCACAGTCCTGACCTCCTGTAATGTAGCTAAGTGTGAATGTTGGAAATCTCAAGCCCTTCTACTAGTATTCTCACTTTGGGTCTATTTTACCAATTGGCATTTTAACTAAGGAGAATGCTTTGGTAAAGGAATGTAGAACTCAAAAGCACTGTTTAAGACATTTCTAAGTAATTTTAAGACCTCATAAAGCATCTTTGGTGGTTTTTGTTGAAAAGAGTTTGTTTTTTTCATTCACTAAGAATTATCATGTGCCTAACACTGCTCCTGGGCAAAATTGAATGATGTAGATACAAGGTTCAGAGAGGAGAAGAAAGAGAAAATAGTTGCTTGGCATAGAACTGAAGAATATGAACACGCATGTGTGTATTGTGTGTGTGTGTGTGTGAGCTGTCTCTTATACACATCTAGATGTGTATAAGAGACAGGGAGGGGAGAGGGGAGAGACTGGAGTCCATACCAGGAAAACCCTGGGGCTTTGAAGGAAGAACATAAAATGTTAGCACATCCTTGGGTGTGCATCCTGGAAGTTGTAAGACCACATGCTCATAAGCTGATGGTTGCTGCCAAGCCATCTGAAGCTTAGCTAAACAGGGAGATGCTAAACAACAGAGATTTATATGAATTATCTTGTTTTGATGGCTGAGCTCACTAACCTGTGTTCATATGCTCCTGTCTCTGCTTTAAGAGCAGCACTTGTAGTAGCTGTAAATCACCATGTGCATTTTGATAACCTCACTTTTCTCTGTGTATGTGGTATATATGTAGAGCTGTGAAAATGAATTAGGAAAGATTAATGAGAGTAGATAACTGGGATTCCTAGAATGTGATTTCTTTTTTCATGAGGTGATGGAATGATACTTCTTTTACAGGACTGAATTGCAACTGCAGAGGCAATAAGTGACTCTTTAAGGATGCCACAGGACTGCAGAAAGTGAAGGGGGACCTGGAGAGGATGATGAAGTGAGAAAAATGTTTTTCTCAAGGACAAGAAGTATGTCTATATTTTAACAAAATTCTTGCTGTATTCTTTACAAGACTGTGAGGTGTTATAGCCGTATTTAGTTTTCATTGCTATCTAATATTCTGTTTTTTAATTAAGTTTTTTTTTCATGGTGGGTTGGTGGTGGTGGTGTTGAGATAAATCTCATGTAGCTTTGGCTTCCACCTCCAAATGCAGCACACACAGCTATTTGTTATTGTTGGTCTTTTTTATTTCATTTTTTAAACATTTTTATTCTCTCATATGTTATATCCCAACTGCAGTTTCTGCTCCCTCCCCTCCCTCTATTCTCTCCCTCCCACCTCTCCTCTTCCCCAGACCTAGCCCCACTCTCCTTCTCAGAAAAGTACAAGCCTCCCAGGGATATCAACCAAGCACAGCATAACAAGCTACAGTAAGACCAGGTATATACCATCACATCAAGGCTGGATGAGGCAACCCAGTAATGGGAAAAAGTCCCACAAGCAGGCAAAAGAGTCAGAGACAGCCCCTGATCCCACTGTTAGGAATCCCATAAGAACACCAAACTACTCAGCTATGACATATATGCAGAGGACCTAAGTCAGACCCCTACTGGCTCCCTGATCTCTGGGAGCCCCCATGTGTTCTGGTCAGTTGATTCTGTGGGCCCTGTTCTTGTGGTGTCCCTGACCCCTCTGGTTCCTCCAATCCTTCTCCTTCCTCCACAGGACTCCCGAGCTCCTCCTAATGTTTGGCTGTGGGACTCTGCATCTGCTCCCATCAGTTGCTAGATGAAATCTCTCTGAACTCTTTGATGATGATTCTGCTAGGCTCTGGTCCCAGAACGCTCTGCAGGCAGGACAAAGTGTAGGTCAAAGGTTTTGTAGCTGGGTTGGTGTCCCAATATCTCCACTTGAAGCTTTGCCTGGTTACAGAAGACGGCCAGTTCAGGCTCCATGTCCCCATTACTAGGAGTCTTTGCTAGGATTACTCTGGTAGATTCCATGGAGTTTCCATTGCACTAGGTTTCTACCTCACCCCCCAAATGCCCCCCAATTCCAGTTGTTTGTCCCAGTATTTTCTCCCACCCCCATCTGATTTCTCCTATTCCCAACTCCCCACCTGCCCCCAGTCTACCCTGGACATCTATTCTATTTCCCCTTCCCAGAGAGATCCTTGCATCACTCGTAAGCCCTCCTTGTTACTTAGCCTCTCTGGGTCTCTGGATTGTAGCATGATTATCTTTTACTTTACAGCTAATATCTACTTATAAGTGAGAACATACTATGTTTGTCTTTCTGGGTCTGGATTACCTCACTCAGGATGATTTTTTTTTCTCATTTTATCCATTTGCCTGCAAATTTCATGATGCCATTCTTTTTAACAGATGAAATATGCCGTAGTGTAAATGCACCACATTTTCATTATCCATTCTTTGGTTGAGGGACATCTAGGTTATTTTCAGTTTCTGGCTATTATAAATAAAGCAGCTAGGAACATAGTTGAGTAAGTGTCCTTGTGGTATAATTGAGCATCTTTTAGGTATATGCCCAGGAGTGGTATAGCTGGGTCTTGAGGTAGATCAATTCCCAATTTTCTGAGAAACCGCCATAGTGATTTCCAAAGGGGCTATACAAGTTTGCATTCCCACCAGCAATGGAGGAGTGTTCCCCTTGCTCCACATCCTCACCAGCATGAGCTGTTACTTGTGTTTTTGATCTTAGACATCCTGACAGATATAAGATGGAATCTCAAAGCCATTTTGATTTGCATTTCTCTGATGGCTAAGGATGTTGGACATTTAAGTGTTTCTTGGTCAATTGAGATTCCTCTGTTGAGAATTCTCTATTTAGATCTGTACCCCATTTTTAAATTGGATTATTTAGTTTGTTGATGTATAGTTTTTTGAGTTCTTTATATTTTTTAGATATAGCCCTATGTCAGATATGGAGTTGGTGAAAATCTTTTCCCATTCTGTAGGCTGCCATTTTGTCCTATTGACGGTGTCCTTTGCCTTACAAAAGCTTTTAGTTTCTGAGGTCCCATTTTTTTAATTGTGTATCTTAGTGCCTGCACTATTGGTGTCCTATTCAGGAAGTTGTCTCCTGTGTGTTCAAGGCTATGTCCCACTTTTTCTTTTATCAGGTTTAGTGTATCTGGTTTTATGTTGAGGTTTTTGATCCACTTGGACTTGAGTTTTGTGCAGGGTGATAGATATAAATCTGTTTGCATTCTTCTACATACCAACATCCAGTCGACCAGCACTATTTGTTAAAGATGCTTTCTTTTTTCCATTGTATATTTCTGGCTTCTTTATCAAAAATCGGTTGTCCGTAGGTGTNTCAACTTACATCTGGGACTTTGATTCAATTCCATTGATCAACATGTCTGTTTTTATGCCAATACATTTGTTTTTTATTACTGCAGCTCTGTAGTACAGCTTGAAATCAGGGATGCTGATACCTCCAGAAGTTCTTTTATTGTATTGATTATTTTAGCTATCCTGAATTTTTTGTTTTTCCATATGAAGTTGAGTATTGTTCTCTCAAGGACTGTAAAGAATTGTGTTGGAATTTTGATGGAGATTGGATTGACTCTATAGATTGCTTTTGGTAGGATGGCCATTTCTACTATGTTAATCCTACCCATCCATGATCATGGGAGATCTTTCCAACTTCTGATATCTTCTCCAATTTCTTTCTTCAAAGACTTGAAGTTCTTATAATACAGGTCTTTCACTTGCTTGGCTAGAGTTACCCCCAAGATATTTTATATTATTTGTGGCTATTGTGAAGGGTGTTGTTTCCCTGATTTCTTTCTCAGTTCTTTTGCCATTTGTATATCGGAGGACTACTGAATTTTGGGAGTTAATCTTGTATCCAGCCACTTTGCTGACNGTGTTATCAGCTGTAGGAATTTCCTGGTAGAATTTTCGGGGTCATTTATATTTACTATCATATCATCTGTAAATAGCAATAAATTGACTTTTTCCTTTCCATTTTGTATCCCCTTGATCTCCTTTAGTTGTCTTATTGCTCTAGCTAGAACTTCAAGTACTATATTGAATAGATATGGAGAGAGTGGACAGCCTTGTCTTGTTAATGAATTTAGTGGAGTTGTTTTGAGTTTCTCTCTATTTAATTTGATGTTGGCCATATGCCTGTTGTATATTGCTTTTATTATGTTGAGATATGTCCCTTGTATCCCTGATCTCTCCAAGACTTTTAGCATGAAGCGGTGTTAGATTTTGTCAGAGGCTTTTTCATCATCTGATGAGATGATCATGTGTTTTTTTTTTCTTTCAGTTTGTTTATATAGTGGATTACATTGACAGATTTTCATATATTAAACCATCCCTGCATCTCTGGGATGAAGCCTACTTGATAATGGTGGATGATCTTTTTGATGCGTTCTTGGATTCAATTTGCAAGTATTTTATTGAGTATTTTTGCATCAATGTCCATGAGGGAAATTGGTGTGTAATTCTCTTTCTTTTTTGAATCTTTGTGTGGTCTGGCTATCAGGGTGACTGGACATCATAAAATGAATTTGGCAATGTTCCTTCTGTTTTTACTTTGTAGAATAGTTTGAGGAGGATTGGTATTAGCTCTTCTTTGAAAGTCTGGTAAAGTTCTGTGCTAAAACCATCTGGTCCTGAGCTTTTTTTGGTTGAGAGACTTTTAAAGACTGCTTCCATTTTCTTAGAGGTTATAAGTCTATTTAAATTGTTTATCTGATCTTGATTTAACTTTGGTAAGTGGTATCTATTGAGAAAATTTTCCATTTCTTTTAGATTTTCCAATTTTGTGGAGTACAAGTTTTTGAAGTATGACCTAATGATGCTCTGGATTTCCTCAGCATCTGTTGTTAGGTCCCCATTTTCATTTCTGATTTTGTTAATTTGGATGCTCTCTCTTTGCCTTTTGGTTAGTTTGGATAAGGGTTTGTCTATCTTGTTGATTTTTCTCAAAGAACCAACTCTTTTTATTTCATTGATTCTTTGTATTTTCTGTCTATTTTATTGATTTCAGTTTTCAGTTTGATTATTTCCTGCCATCTATTCCTCTTGGGTATGTTTCCTTCTTTATGTTCCAGAGCTTTCAGGTGTGCCATTAAGTTGCTAGTATGAGATCTCATCAATTTGTTTACGAAGGCACTTAGTGCTGTGAACTTTTTCTTAGCACCACTTTCATTATGTCCCATAAGTTTGGGTATGTTGTGTATTCATTTTCATTGAATTCTAGGAAGTTTTTAATTTCTTTATCTCTACCTTGACCCAGTAGTAGTTCACTAGGGAGTTTTTCAGTTTCCATGAGTTTATAGATTTTCTGTTGTTTCTGTTGTTGTTGAAATCCAGCTTTAATCCGTGGTGGTCTGATAGGATACAGGAGGTTATTTCAATTTTCTTGTATTTGTTGAGACTTGCTTTGTTATCGAGTATGTGGTCAGTTTTGGAGAATAGTCCATGAAGTGCTAAGAAGAAAGTATGTTCTTTTGTGTTTTCATGGGTGTAATTAACCTCCTTGGGTTGGAGTTTTCCTTCTAGTACCTTTTTGAGGGTTGGACTTGTGGATAAATACTGTTTAAATTTGACTTTGTCATGAAATATCTTGTTTTCTCCATCTATGGTGATTGAAGTTTTACTGGGTATAGTACTCTGAGCTGGCATCCATGGACTCTTAAAGTCTGCAAGACATCTGTTCAGGCCCTTCTGGCTGTTAGAGTCTCCATTGAGAAATCAGATGTAATTCTAATAGGTCTGCCTTTATATGTTACTTGGCTTTTTTCCCTTGCAACTTTTAGTATTCTTTCTTTGTTTTGTATGTTTAGTGTTTTGATTATTATGTGATGTGGAGACTTTTCTGCTTCAATCTATTTGGTATTCTGTAAGCTTCTTGTACCTTTATAGGCATGTCCTTTAGGTTAGGAAATTTTTCTTGTATGATTTTGTTGAATATATTTTCTGGGATTTTGAGCTGAAGTTCTTGTCCATCTTCTCTTCCTATTTTTCTTATATTTGGTCTTTTCATAGTTTCCTGGATGTTTTGTGTTAGGAACTTTTTAGATTTAACATTTTCTTTGACTGATGAATCTATTTCTTCTATTGTATCTTCACCATCTGAGATTCTCTCATCCATCTCTTCTATTCTGTTGGTGGTGCTTGCGTTGTAGTTCCTGTTCACTTACCTAGATTTTCCACTTCCAGAATTCCCTCCTTTTGTATTTTCTATATTCCTTCCATTTCCATTTTCATGTCTTAAACAGTTTCCTTCACCTATTTGTTTTGGTTTTTCTTGGCTTTCTTGGCATTCTTTAAGGGATTTATTGATTTCCTCCAATTTTTTGTTTGTCTTTTTCTCAATTTCTTTAAGGGACTTTTTATTTCCTCTTTAAGAACCTCTGTCTTCACGAAGTTGGTTTTAAGGTCATTTTCTTGTGCTACGTTGTGTTGGAATATTCAGGTCTTGCTGTTGTGGATAGCTGTGCTCTGGTGGTACCATATTGCCCTTTCTGTTGTTGTTTGTGTTCTTACAGTGGCATTTAGGCATCTGGGTTTGGAAGGATTATTGGTCTAGGTGCTGATTTCTGAGTTTGCCTTTGTTGCATGGGTGATTTGTTCCTTAGTTTCTGTTTCCTCTTTGGTCTTCTGGTCTTTGTGGCCTGGATTTCTGGCAGCTAACATGACCTATGTCCAAGTTGGTGGCTAGACTTCTAGTGGCTAGCTTGGCCTTTGGTGCAGCAAGGGTCTCTGCCTGAGTTGGGGGGTGTAGGATATGGTGGTCTGGCATGGAGTCTCTGCCTGAGTTCACCTATCTATTTTTCTGGCTTGCTTGGCCTGCACCTCTTCTTCAGACTGTCATGGCCTGTACCAGTTCTTCTGACTGGTGTGGCCTGCACCTAGGCAGTGGAAGGCTGCAGGAGTTGGGGACAAGGGCATGGCAGCAGGACACAGCTATTTGGTTTTAACCCACACTTAACAATGCATGGAAGGTATCTCTTTTTAATATTTTGTTTCTTTTTTGAATGCTGTTTTCTCATTTATTCTTCTTTTCTAATTACATTTACTAATAGTATCACTTTTAGTTTATTCACAGATATTCCTAGTTGAAATATTCAACTTTTCTTGGGTGGTGGTTCACACCTTTAATCCCAGCACTCAGAAGGCAGAGGTAGGCAGATCTCTGAGTTTGAGGCCAGCCTGGTCTACAGAGTCAGTTCCAGAACAGCCAGGGCTACACAGAGAAACCCTGTCTCGAAAAAATAAACAACAACAACAACAACAACAAGAGAAAGTAATATTAAACTTTCTTGGGTTTTTTTTCTTTGAGTCAGAGTTTTTTGTCTGTAAAGCTCATGATGCTCTTGAATGTAAAATTCTGCCTTAACTTCTAAAGGAGTATTAGGATTACAGATGTGCCACCATACATGGCTTTGAAACAAAACCTAAAAAATAAAAGGAGAGATATTTCATAAAATAGAAAATGATGTAGTAAATTAAGCTGTTCCTTAGTCAGTTTCTCCCTGAGGCAGTAGCTCCTGCAACTCCCACAGTGACTCCTGTTGAAGTAGTAGTGTTGTTTCTTAGAAGTGGGCATAATGACACATATCTGTAATAACTAGCACTCTGTGAGGCAGGAGAATTACTTCCAGTTTGAGAATAGCCTTGGCTGCATAAACAATAGTCTGTCTCAAAAACAAAACAAACAAAATGTAATTCCTCTCAAGTTCCTTGAAATTTCTTTGTTTGTGTTTTAACTTTGTAGTCAGATTTTTCTTTGGGCCTCCAGCTCACAAATAACAACATGCAGACTTATTAATTGTAAAAACTTGGCCTTAGCTTAGGTTTATTCCTAACGAGCTCTTATAATCTTACATTCTTCTACAAGGCTTGTTACCTCATCTCTCTTCTGCCCATCCTGCTTCCTCCTCATCTGGCTGGCAACGTTGCCCTTTTTCTTCTCAGTTCTCTCTCTGTCTGGGAGTCCTGCCTATACTTCCTGCCTAGCTATTGGCCAATCAGCTTTTTATTACACCAATCACAGCAATACATCTTGACACAGTGTACAAATATCCCACAACATTTTTCCTTTTTTGTCTAAATAAAAAGGAAAGGTTTTAACTCTAATACAAACTATATACAGTAAGAACCATTATCAGGTAAGAATTATATTCACAATGTCCCGTGCATTTGCATTTTGGCAAATTCAAAGAAAATACTCCATTATCTATCCTATCTTGATGAGTCCAAGGTTTTGTACCTAATTCACTTTCTATCCTAATGTGTATTACCAACCCAAAACTATCTTTTTAGACCTCAAAACATTTTCTTAGATAAGCAATTTAAGCTTTTATGTCTCTCAACCTTATATACTTTACACCTCTTTTGTGAGTTTCTTTTCTAAATTTCATAACAAGGAAAACTGTAACTATAACTATCTAGTCTTCAACCCCATCAAAGACCTGAGAAAGATATATTACCTGAGTAAACAGGAAGTGTAGAGCAAACAACTTCCAAAACTATAGAAATGACAGAGACATCTGGCTGCCTGGACAGTCACCCCAAGGTTCCTCTATCATGTTGGGGCATGCATCTTTGTCCTACAGGCCTAGAATATCTGACAGACATTTTTGGGAAGCAAGAATTTCAAAGGACTCTCCTACCTTGTCTTGGCAAAGTTTGGCAGTTACCTTCTTTTGTATCCTGCTTGTCCAATTTGGACAGCATATTTTCAGCAGTCGAGGCAAGGNCAGTTTCTTGCCCAGTGGCTAACTTTGCCACATTGAAAGCAAACTCCATATGGAGGTTCTTTGATGCCCACCATCCTTTTTTGAAGTAAATTAGTGCTGCCAAGAGCAGATATGTTTCACTGTCATGAAAAGCCTTATATTATTAAAACATTTTAAATGCCATATTCTGTAGTTCTCTGAAATTTTTGAAGACCATCTGTCTATCTAAAATTTATCTCTGTTTGACCTTGAAAACATACCTAACATGGCACAAATTTGATTGTTATAGATGACTAACTACTAACCTACATTTCTTAATTACCTTAAACAGTTTTTAATAATAGCCTTTAAGGACTAGAACTTTACATCACATTTTAAAATGAGCTACATAGGTGCAATACCTTAAACAAGAGTAGAAACATATATATAGTATGTTAAAACAAAAATAACCTTAAATTTATATCTATATACAAAAATCCATACCAGTGTAAATATTTGAGACTAGTAATAGTTTTTTTTTTAGCTTAAAGTAGATTCAATAATCTACCCTTTTTCCTATTATTTCTATACTAGACTCCCTTTTTTTCCCTTCAGAAAGAGATCCCTGAATATAATCTCCTTTGCTCAGCTTTCTCACTAACCATGACCAACAACAACTTGCAACCAACCCCTCTAAAGGATGATAAACATCCATAATCCATTGAATGACCAAAAACCATCCACCCACCTCTTGGGAATGTGGGTATTACGTTCTCTAGACTTCTTCCTGTTGTCTAGGGGTGACGGCATCTCTAGGGGACCCTTAGAAAATTGGGACAATGGTCAAGTCCTGGGAGAACTAGCTGTATTTTTGTTGTTGTTGTTTAGTCTCTGTATGATGAGAAAGTGTAGAGCTTATCCGAAGTCTTGGCTGGAGTAGTCTGTAAGGCTGGATCATCTCAGCTAGCAGCTTTGAAGTTGTTCTGGATGCAGAATTTTGAGGACACTGCAATAGAGGCATTCTGAGAGGCTGGATCACCTGGGCTACTTGTCTTTTGGCATCTGGTCCTTTTTTTCTGAAAGCACATAAACTTTTAAAGGTATCATATATATCTGTATCAACACAAGTATGGAATGTGTGGTGTGCACAAGACAGCTAAAGATGATTTTTTTTGTTCTACGTTTGAGTAGGTAAAAGGTATCTGTCAAATTTATAAGTCCATTTGGATTGCATATCCAAACTGCAAATAATAAGTCATGAGGACTCTGTAACCAACAAGATTTATCATGTCTCATCCAGTCTCAGAGCTGTTCCCATGTTGAGGTATCAGCAAACACATGACCTATCCTGTAGNCTTTCTTGGCTTTACCCCTCAAGTCTGTAGCCAAGATCCTCAAGAGGTCTCCCCTGGTCAAATCTGATCTTTATTAACTTTGAAGGAATCCATAGCTTTCTGTTTCCTTTGAAAACAAAAGCACAGCCTCTCCCACAACACAACACATTTTCTGACTTCCTTCTGAAGCCAAGACCTCACTAAAGTATATAGGCTGGTTTAATTCAGCAGTCCCTTTCATAATTCAATGTCTCACAGCAGTTGTTGTTCTTTGTTCATTAGCATTCAAAAAATTCAAAATTAAAAAAGCACCATATAAGATCCAAACTCCCTGTGTTGTAATATTTCCCATCCTTACATGGCCTATTTTTTAATATTACTTTACTCTTTCTTTAAAGACTTTATTTTTTTTGCCATTTTCTTTTTTATTTTATTTTTTTATTATTAAAAAGATCTTCCACTCCTTTTACATACTAACCTCAGATCCCCCTCTCCTTCTTCCTCCCACCCTGCCAGCTCCCCCTCCTCAACCCACCCCCACTCCCACCTCCTCCAAAACAAGGTGTCCCATGGAGAGTCCCCGGAGCCTGGCACTCTCAGCCAAGGCAGGACAGGACCCTCCTCCCTGCACCGAGACTGCGCCAGGTGTCCCACCATAGGCACTGGGCTCCAAAAAGTCAGACCCTGCACCAGGGACGGATCCCAATCCCACTGCCTGGGGGCCCTCAAACACTTCAAGCCAAACAACTGTCTCAAACCTCCAGGGGGCCCAGTTCAGCACCATGGGGGGCTACCCAGTTATTGGTCCACAGTTCATGCATTTCCACCAGCTTGGCTGGCTTCATGATCTCAATGTCTCTTGTTCATAGAACCTCTTCTCTCTCTCATCAGTTGAACTCCCCAAGCTCTGTCCGGTGCCTGGCCGTGAATCTCTGCATCTGCTTCCATCTGTCTCTGGATGAGGGCCCATGGGGGCTTCTTAGCCATGGGTCCATAGTTCATGGTCTCTACTAGTTTGGCTGGCCATCTCTGCAACCCTCCCATCATGATCTCGTAGTCCCTTGCTCATAGAGGGCCCCCTGTACCAGACTGCAACCTACAGCTACAGGGAGGAACCTAGGAGGGACGTATGGATTGCCCAGCGAGAGAGAAAAGGAAGGGATCTACATGGGCTGACTAGGAGTGAGGGGGAGGAAATTGGGGGGCAAGGGATAGAGGATGAGAGTGTAAAGGAGCGGGAGGTTTGAGCTGGAACAGGGACAGAGAGAGAGAGCAAAGAAGGAGATAACATGATAAATGGGAAAATCATGGGAATAGGGAGAAACAAGAGTGCTAGAGAAGTCCCGGAGAGTCCACAGGATGAACCCACCTTAGACCACTGGAAATAATTGATAGGGTGCCTGAACTGGTCTGATCCAGTGATCACATGGATAAATACCCTAACTGCCACCATGGAGCCCTCATCCAGTGACTGATGGAGACAGATGTGGGCACCTGGCAGAGCTCCAGAAGACTTTATTATTTTTAAACTACTTTTTATGACTGTGTCTGGACCTGGTTTATTGCCAGTGCTCTTGCAGCGTTCTCTTTCTATAGGACACAAATCTTAAACTGTTAGGCTACCACCAAGAAGTGGCTCTGGTGGCTGGCTCCACCACCCTTGGTTCTATGAGAGCCTAGTCTCATGTCTGTGGGTACCTGGCCCTGGAGCCACATACCTACCCCAGCTCTGGGAATTTGTTGTGTCTGCCTGAAGCAGGAGTTTGTACCCAGTGTCAGCTGTTCAAGTGCTCACCTGCACAGCAGGTCTTCTTAAAAGAGCCATACCTCTGTAGGTAGAGCCTACCCAAGAGACTGCTTTCTCAGGCCCTATGTAGATATTCGAGTCTCCATGTTGGATGTCATATGTAGTTGGATTTTTCTTTGTGCAGCCAGCTCACAAATAATGACACAGAGACTTATTGATTATAAAAGCTTGGCTTTAGCTTAGGTTTGTCGTTTCTAACTTGCTCTTATAACTTAAATTAACCCATATTTTTTTCACCTGCATTCTTTTAAGAGGCTTGCTACCTCATCCCTGTTTTGCCCATAATGCTTCCTCTGTGTCTGGCTGGCAACTCCTCCTTTCTTCTTCCCAGAGTTTTCTCTCTGCCTGGATGTCCCACCTATACCTCCTGCTTAGCTATTGGCTGTTCAGCTTATTACATCAATCACCGCAATACATCTTCACACTGTGTACAAATAGCCCACAACATTAATTGTATAATTTTTAATTTTTATTTTTACTTTGTATTACTAAAAGAGATACTTGTTCTGTTTCTCTTTCTTTTTCTTTTCTTTTCTTTTTCTTTCTTTTTGAGACAAGGTCTCACTGTGTAGCCCTGGCTGGCTTGGAGCTCCCTTTACCAGCTTGGCTTTGAACTCAGAGATCTGCCTGCCTCTGCCTCCTGAGTTCTGTAATTAAAGTGGGCTCTGTTTCTTTTTTAAGATTTATTTTTATTTTAGT